>JASANP010001071.1:0-84725 GCA_030849625.1 Wallacemonas sp. TrypX
TCCTCCTCAATGGGGGAGTGCTTGGCGCGCTTCAGCTTGCGGAGCTTGCGAAGGTAGGGAGCCTGCATGTTTTCCTCTCTTTGACTGTCGGAGGGGTTAATAGTGCGCAGACAGGTGGGGAGAGTGAAGAAAAGAGAATTGACAAGGAACAAAGTAGAGAGAGAGATGTGGAAGAGAGCAGGGGGAGGGGTGAGTGAAGCGAAAGCAAAAGAGTGGGAGAGAGAGAGCGCACGAAAACGCACACGGGAAGTGAGCAGCACCGCGTGCACACGGGTCAACGGTACGAAACCGAGTCCCTGGAGAGGTGCGGCACATAGGCTGATGGTGCAGAGTCCATCTGCGGTCTGCCAGAGCTCGCTGCCGACAGAAAACAACAACAGCGCAACGGCCGCGCGTGCGTGCGTGTGTTCTCATCGCCACCGTCTCACAACTCGACCTGTTTTTGTGGCAGAGACCTTCAGGTCTCGGCAGGCTGCGGTGAGTGGCTATCCATCGTCAAACAGCAGCACTCAGTAATCATTCTCACAGGCTGGTTTGGCGCAGCCTCTTTTTCTTGTTTGGTTTGTGTGTATTTAGTTCACGTAAATGAAAAACAGAAAAAACGGTTTGTTGTCTCGTTGACTGCCATCACATGCACGTGCGCTTAGCGGGAAGACACCTGCTGGAGCTTGGGGTTCCACATGAAACCGAAGCTCACGGCGCGGTGCGTCAGCTGCTTGTACACGTCAGCGAGGACGGGCAGGCGGGCCTCGATCTTCTTGCGGTCGCGGGCATCCAGGAACACCTTCATGACCTTGCTGCCGTCAGTGCGGCAGCGCCAGCGGCGGCCGACGACGTCCAGGGGGAAGATGAGGTCGTTCAGGATGTTCTCGAACACAGCAGTGCTCGTCGTGGAGCGCTGCACGGCCTGGCGCTTGTACACGTCCTGGGGGCGCTTCGTGATCTTGCGCTGGGCAACCAGCACCACGACGTGGCCGGGGTGGCGCTTCTCCAGCTCGCCGGTGAGGGAGCGCTGGATCTTGCGGACCAGCATGAGGAAGCGAAGGGGGTAGAACACCACCATCGCGTTCTTCTTGAAGCGCGGGTTCTCCACAACGCGCACGCCGTTGATGTGGAAGCGGGGAAGCTGGGTGCGCAGAGACTTGTTGGTCGTCTCGAGCTCGAACAGCGTCTTGGCGACCTCCTCCTCAATGGGGGAGTGCTTGGCGCGCTTCAGCTTGCGGAGCTTGCGAAGGTAGGGAGCCTGCATCTTGAAGAAACGAAACTACTGAATCGGAAGAGAAGAGCAGTACAGTGCGAGTACGGAGGGAGACACAGGTGGCGTGTCAACAAAAGTACACAAAGTGATCGAATGCAGTGGGTGGGAAGCATGTGAGATGAGGTGTGGAAGGGTTTTGCGTAGGTGCATGACACCACATGGTTGAGGTGCAGGAATGAAAGGAAGAGGAGAGGCCATCCGACCAAACTTCTTTTTTCGAGGTCACAAGAAGAGAGAACCACGGTGTGTTCGTGAGTGTCGCATCTCTCGGGCGGAGGCTGCTGGGGGTTTGACTTGTTGTGGGGCGGGTACACCGAGCAAACGGTGGCGTGCCTCACGTAAGAATCTGAAAAAAAAAAAAGCATGAAGGAAGAAGCAGTAAAAAAAAAAAACTAGCATGCTAGACGGCAGCGTGTGTGTGTGTGTGTGTGTGTGTGTCACAGCCTGTTGACCTGACAGTAAATGCCGCGGTTGAATGGGTGCACGTGTGGCATCTGCAGGATGCGGAACAGGTCGGCTTCGCTTCGGAGGAGGATGCGTGTACGCACATCACTCGCCGTGGTGCGCACAAAGAGACCGTTCTCGTTGAGTTCGTACCCCTTTGCAAGGGCCTTGAGCGTCACGTGCGAGGTGAAGGTGGCCGGACCCGTCAGAAACAGCTGGCGCACAACACGACTCTCGCGCGGCGCCACATGCACAATCAGGCGGTGCAGCTTCAGGCGCGCGAGGGCGGCACTGTCGTGGAGCTGGTGAGGCGGGCATTGGTGTGGGCAGTGTGGGTCCAGGCGAACAGTGACGGGCTTTCCGTCGCGCTGCCCCCAGTTCTGTGAGTTGGGCATGCGGCCGGCAACGAGGTAGCCAGCGTGCGCGAGCCCTTGCATGGCCCGACGGAAGCGGAACACGGTAGGGCCACTGAGCGTGTCGGTGGCAGCGTAGGCCCCCGTGACCGGGCAGCTCTCAGTGGGCAAAAAGTCGTGCAGTGATCCGCTCGCACCTGCCTCACCGCGAGACTGGGGTGTGTCCCCGTGCGAGGCATTGCCCACGTTCACGGTGGTGGGTGTGTGCGCACAATTCATCGTGCGCAGCGACACACATGATCGCACCTCGGGCGGGTCTTTCGTGGCAACCGCCGCTGCCGCTGCCGTCAGATCGCTCGTCGCCTCGGCGCTGAGGGACCAGAGCACCTCCACGTGCTGCCCAAGCGGGCACCCGCGACGACACCCGCCGGTGAGGGACACTGTCACACCGAGCGGCGCGACAAGGCGCGAGAGCAGTGCTTCGTGCTGAACCGCCTCGTCGTACAAGACCGTGTCGTGCACGTGGTGGGGCAGCGGTCCAAGGACAGTGCGGGGGGCGTATAGAGCGACAAGCCGTGCGGGCCCGGCGGGCGGCTGCGCTTCCCCCAAGGCGACTGATCCGCCTGATGCAGCCAGGCGTTGGCTGACGAGGCTCTCTGCGAAGGAGCTGCAACGGGGGCGGAGCGGACTGCCTCGGTGGTACGTCAGAGCTTCTTGAACGGAGACACGAGATCGTGCCCACTGCGCGGCTGCCTGCCACAGGCCGTCGTGTTGCGGCCTACCGGTGGCGAGCCCATGGGCGTCTGCAAGAGCGGCATGGAGAGCGAGCTCCTGCGCCACGAGATGATTCAGTGGGTGCAGAGAGCAGGGCAGCTGCTTCATGACTGCCGATCGGCGGCGCAGTAATCGTCTGCGGGTATGAGAAGGGGAAAAGAAGGAGGAAAGGGGGAGGGAGGACAAAGAAGTGTGTGCGTGTGTGGGTGTTAAAGCGAAAAGACAATGAGCGCCACGCGCAGCCGGAGCAGCGCCGACGTGCGCCGGCGTGCGAGTGGAATGAGAAGGAACGGGGTCGACAGAGGATAATGGCACGGCTACTGAAGAGACGGCGAGTCAAGAGGCATTCTACATTGGACAGAAAACACAAGCCCGCAGCGACAGGGTGTGTGCACCTGTGAAAACATATTCGGGACCCTCAGTCGTGACGGTGAAAGGTGTTCTTGCGGTGGACGGCTCTTCTTGTCTGGTTGTTCTCCTTGATCTGCACGCCTGAATGGGCAAATGCACGTGGGAGAGAGAGAAAAAGAGAGAATTGGGACGTGACTGCTGTGCCCGTACATTACATGACTCTGTAAATCTCTGTGAGTTGCCGCGTAGGTGAAGGTGTGTGTGTGTGGGGGGGGGGGGGGACTTGCCTTCCTGCTGCCTGGCACGCGGGCGGCGCCACGGAACGAGAAAAGCGCCTCACCACAGTGGCATCTAGGTGTGGCGCAAGGCTTCCGTGTCGCCAGCTCTAGCGAGACGCAGTGCGGCGGACACGCCACTTCCGGCAGCATAGGAGGGAACCGCCGCGTTCTCGGGCAGTGCGGCAGCGTGGCGTGTGCGATACGTTTTCAGTGTCATGACACTTCGTTGCACCTGCTTAGAGTCATCGAGGCGACGCATGGCGCTACGTGCCTCCACAGTCCTCTCGCTGCGGCTCTCCTGGTTCAGCGATGGCACCGCGTTGTCGGCAAAGAGCGTCAGCTCGCTGGCCAGCGCCATTGCCTCCTTCCACCGCTCGTCGACAGTGACCAAGTCTTCGCGGACATCGAGCAAGTTCCCCACAGCCCAATCACGCTCGCTGGCAAGGAGATACTCCATCTGCCAGTTCGCATTCGTGAGCCGGCCGGCCACTGTGGCGTAGCGCCCCTCATAAAGATGAGCGACATCGCCAACCGCGCGCGACCACTGCTGCACGTTCGTCACGACTTGGTTGGCGACGTGGCACCGCCGGTAGAACTCCTCAGTCTCCAGCCGGCCAATGTGCTGCTCGCATGCCGTCAACAGGCCCTGACGCACCTCCTCCGCTTCTCGCAGGAGGGCATGCACACGCTCTGCGTGCTGGCAGGCGTTCACCGCCTCCGCGTGGCGCGTCTGCATGACTGCCTTCACCTGCTGATAGCTGGCATCCAAATGCTTGAGTGTGAGCTGCTCTTGTAGCCACTCCTGTACAAGTTCCTCGTAGCGGAACTGCTCAAGGTAGACTTCTTTAACGGCCTCACGCACGCGTCGTAACAGTTTTTCTTGTGCGGCCTCGCTCTTCTCCAGTGCCACTTGCTTTGCCCGCATTGACTGGTCCAACCTCTCCGCATCCTGCTGGTATCGCGCCTCCACTTCATCCATTACTTCAAGGGCACGGCTGCCCGTCGCCGTGAGAGCCGCCGTACACTGCGCTGCATCCTGCTCGAGCGTGTGCATGGCCTGACGTGACGCCGCTGCGCAGGACTGCAGCGCCGCGCGCATTGTCTCTACTGCCGCCCTTGCCGCCGTCTCCATGCTCTCACAGGCGGCGATGGTTTCCTCGTGGTAGTCGCGGTGCTGCTCGAGCTCGCGAAAGAGACTCATCCACAGGTCCTGGGCCACCGCGTCGCGCTGCTCCGTGCCCATCGCCGCAACGGTCTCCTCATCCGGTGCGATCGCGATCATCCGCTTCTGGAACGCTTCAACGGCTTGTCCCATCGCGCGTGCTTTCTGAACGCGATCGGCTTCGACGGTCTCGTTCTCGCTAGCACTGATCAGGTGGCGGTTCATGAAGCTGGCAATCATTTGCAACGGCAGATAGATCGGAACAGTGAACATCGTTTCGTCCTCCACCTGCTGCTCCATCCGGGGCAGCCGCTGTGACTGCACCACCTGCAACTCGTTCAAGAGAAGCGTGAGGTTCTTGGGCAGTTCATCGCGTCGCTGCAGAAGCGGCGCAAAGAGACGGCGCAGGTGATGCGGCCGCCGCGTGTAGTCGAGCAGCACCTCGTCGCTCATGGCCCAGGCTTTGGCGTGGTGCATCCCAGGTTCACTCTTGTCCTTTGGCGGAGCGTCATGACTTGGTTGAGTGTGGGCGGGTGGCGCAACGGAATAGTCCAGCGTGATGCGTGAGCGGTGGGTGAGGTCTGCGTACTCGTCCGACTCACTCGCCACAGCAGCGGGTGAGACGTCCTCTGTGTGTGGGTGTTCATCCTCTGTACGCGCACCGACGGTGACGTCGATGGCAAACCGAGAGACGACATCCTGCGCCGTCCAGAAGCGCATCTCATCGATCTCGCCGAGCAAGTCGGTCGATGACGACAGGTTCGCGCGCCGTTGCCGGTTGAGTTGCAGGACCTCTTCGACTTGCTCCCACTTCTCAGTCAGCATTGCCTCGAATGTCTGTCGACGCGTGTCCTCAACGTCGAGGAGGGCCTTCAGCGACTTTCTGTACGATTCAGGCGTGAACGCGTTCCACAGAATGCGGTCGACATTTTCGTTGCCCGTCTCTGGCGCCACTGACCACGTCGAGGTTGGCGACGGTGGCGTGGAAGAGGATGAGGAGACCACGGTTTCCGCCATCTCGCGCATGTCATCCGCGACCGCCTGCGACGTAGGAAGATGCTCGAAGAAAAACGGGTTCGCCTTGAGCGGCTCAGGGCGGTATGCCTTGTGTTTCATCGCCGTGGAGATAGACACAGACTTGAGCACTGCAACAACGTCGACAGGCACCGCGCAAGTAAAAGAAGAGGGAAGAGGGAGAGAGAGAGGGGGGTGATGAGGACGAACGAAAGAAGGAAAAAGGAAAACGGCACAGACGTAGTAGGTGGCAGTCTGCGCGCGGCAAAGGCTAAGAAACATACGAAAGAGAAAGAGAGAGAAAGAGGCGGTGGTAGGAGAGAGAGCTCATAGCAACACAGAAAGCATCGGTGTGCCTACCCGCCCCAATGCCGACGGAGCACCGGGAGACGGTGTGAGCCACGTGGACAGGGGAAGAGGACGGGGGAGAGAAGGCGTTGCGACTGTGCACAGCGGTTGACTCGCGCGCTGACACCCCATCAGCTTTATGTCTCCCTTTCCATCGGCCCGAAGCCGCGAAGCTGGTAAAAGGGACAGCTGGAGGAGGAGGCAGCAAAGCACCACGTCGGCGCCTTCTTCCTGGAATGCGCTCGCGTTCTTCTCAGTTTTTATTTTTTGTTCTCTCCATGATGACGTCATGCACCTGACGTTAGCGGGGACGATCTAGCGTGGTACACGGCAGATGCCACGCCGTAGCACATGGGAAAGCAGCCCAACAACAATAACAACAAAAAGAAACACGCGAAGGTTGCAAGAACGAGGAGACACGCTGCAGCAAGACGAAAAGGGAAGAAAGAAATCGCGGCCAGCACACAGATTCGCCGTCACTCGGGCACATCACGTGGGGGGGGGGGGGGGGGCTTCTCACTGCGGAAAGAGGGGTAGCTCACAGACCTGCGTACACCACAGCATCGCGCCCGGTCGGCGTGCCTCAGAGAGCAGCGTGGCCCACACAAACGGACCGAAAAAGTCGTAGCTGTGCGGTGACTCTTCGTACGTGAAGACGAGTTCGACGTCCTGCGTCTCGGGCATTCCCGCCACGCCGTTAGCCGCGCGACCACCCGTCTCTACCTCCGTCATCTCGGTCTCCGTGGTGGTGGACGCGGACATGGCGTGGCGAATAATGCGCAGGATTTCCTGCACATTCCCGACGTTTGGTGAGCTGAACACCTCCTTTTCGCACTGCTGCACGGTGCGGTGGAGTGAGGCGACTGTCGACTGGATCTGCGACTCGAAGACGCCAATGGTGTGCTCAGCCGCACCTTGAGGGCTTGGCTTGGTCGCGGGGTCGATACCACTATCGTCGCCCTTGACGGCCACGCTGGCCACCTGCGAGGAATCGGCCTGGGCCGGCTCGAAGCTCCCCTGCGGGCGCAGCCGGTCCATGTTGTACAGCACCTCGTACACGAGCGACTCGTTGTGGCGGTCTCCGGCGCGCGCCATCATGCTCTCCACGCTCTCGAGCACGCCGCGCAACTGCCGTGCCCAGACATCGCCCATCATCTTGACCTGCGCCGGATCGGTCTCGTCGCTGGCGGTCTCTTGCTGAGAGGGCTGGTAGGCGTCATCAGCCCAGCGGATGCGCTTCAGCAAAAATGTGACGAGCTGCAACACGCGCTGCGCCACCTGGAGATCCATGTCGTGCACGAAGCAGGAGATATTGCCCAGTGCAGGGATGAGGACATCCGCGAGGGCCGCGTTCGCCTCGTGCACCGCTCGCGTGATTCCGCAGCAAAGCGCGTAGACAATCTGTGAACCGACCGTCAGTGTCTTTGGCAGCCGCTTATCCGCGAATGCCGCTGTGCGTTTTGCGTCACTGAGCAGCTCATCAACCACGCGATCCTCAGACAGAATGAGCATCAGTGAGCTCGTCATGAAGCCAATGAACGGGTACGCGTACTGCACAAGCTCGGCGATAATGTTGCCCATCATGGGAGAGCTGAGAGGGTTACGCTCGACAGTGATCGCGGTCGACCCGGTCGGTGGTTGCCCATTGACGCCCTTCTGCCCCGCATCTTCCGCAGTGGAGACGGACGTGGAAACAATAAAGAGAAGGTGCGCCACACTCAGCGCCGCATCTGCCAAGACAGCCGGTGCGTCTACGATCACCTCGCGCAGGAAGCTCGGGTGGTCATGCAGGAGCACGTACAGCACCATACAGAGCGGTGGGCACGTAGTGAGCTTGTTGGCAATAGCCTTGAGAAGGCTGCCAAAGGGCAGCTCCTTGGTCGACTGGATTGCCTTGACGTACTCGAGCGCGGGATTGCGTCCGTTGCCCTTCTGGTGCGCCAGCAGCACCGCCAGAAGCTCCGCAGACAGACGGCCGATCATCTCCCCTGTGCGGGCGCTCTTGTGCAGCAGTTGTGTATTTGTGGGGCCCTTGTGCAGCACCGCGGGGATTTCCTCCTCTTTCGTCGGTGCCGCCGAGCTGCCGCCGCCGAGCCAGCCAAAGAGGTTCAGCAGCCCAGGCTCCTGGCCCTCCGCGTACAGCAGCAGCACACCCGAGTTAGCGTCAACGGCCAGTCCATGCCCCCACTCGTTGAGGCGCTGTAGCAGCACGGACAAGAAGGGTCCCAGAATGGTGGACGACATGATCATCTCCGTGAACACGTCGATCCGCTCCTCGCTATACTCGGTCGTGTGATGGAGCGCGGAGGACGTCATGGTGAGTAGCAGGCGGATCACAGCGTGGTGCGTGACGGCGGTGTCCAACGATAGGGGCACCTTGACGGTGTAGTCCAGCAGAACCCCACAGAGCGCGGCGCCGCTGTCCTGGCCCATCGCGGTGGGGTGACGGCCGCCGTTGCCCTCTAACAGCTGTAGAAGCTGTGCGGAGTGGCCGTGCACCTCCAGCAGCACATCGCGAATGACAAGCTCAACGAGAAAAAGCACCGCGGGGACGGCCGCGTCGGTAGGAGAGGTGTTGGTGAGTGTTTGCTCGAGCAGGATGGTGGCCTCGTGCAGGAGCCACTGCAGCCGACCTGTCTGCGCATTGTTCGCGATGAGCGCGCGCACGATAGGGAGTGCCACGTTCCGCAGCTCGCAGCCGGAGCAGATCCCCCGTTGGAAGTAGCGGAGACGCTCATGAAAGCTCTCGTCACTCGGCACCTCTGCCGCCGTTGCGAGTGCGCTAAAATAGTCGACAGCTTCTTTTCGCTGGCTGGCACCCATCTTCGAATGCACAACGGTGTTTCCCCTCTTCTCTCTTCTACTTTCAAGAAGTAGGTAGGACGGTGGGGTGTCGATCAGGAATGAGCTGAGGTCAGACGCTTGGAGCCGGCAGCGCGAGTCTGTCCGTCACCCTACGCTGTTGTGTTGTGTGCGGTCGCAGGATACACGTATTCACGTGTATTTTCGCGGCGCGTCTAACGGTAAATAAACAAAAACAAGCACAAAGCCTCTTTGAAGAGAATGAGAGAACCGAGGACAACGGGCAGGGGTAGTGAAGGCGTTGCGTAGTAAAGGGAGATTGTTCACTTCGGCCCGTGTGGATGCCATCGGAGTGGCTTCCCCTAGCCTTCTGTGTCTAGTAGTTGCTGGTGCTGAACTTAGCAGGTGGCGACCTTCCACGTCAAGTACACAGACACACAGTGAGAGCAGGCACACGGTGGCATCTCACAACAGAAGGGGGGAGGGAGGGCGAGACAAGTCAGCCGGGAACGGCAGCCAGGCAAGCGAGGAAAAGGGAGGGAGGCGGTGGCAGTCAGAAACAAAAAAAAACTAGACCAGCGGTTGATGGCAAAGACCGGGTGTGTGTGTGCCTAGTTTGTTCGACACAGAATTCAGTTGTGGATTCATGTGCGTTACGCAAATACACTGTTCTCACTCACTCTCGTTCTCTCTTCGTTTGCTGACGCGCCCCCACATCGGCGCACCGTGCGAGAGGCCTATCGGGAACGCGTTACGCCTTGCCCTTGCGACGGCGAATCTCCTCGCGGCGCCGTTCGTTGCGGTTTTGTGGTGCACCAGAGCCACTGTCGCCATCGCCGGCCGCACCTCCGCCGCCACCGAAGCGGGAGCCCAGCATAGGACGCAGCAAGTGCCAGAGCTTGTAGATGGCAGTGGCCGGGACGGGCAAGTAGAAGACGAAGAAGGCGCCGTGCACGTTGCACAGCGTCTGCACAACCCAGCACACCCACAACGTATCCTGCGCGAACGTGTAGTACCCAAGCTCCTTCGGATTCGACACATCGGCACAGTCAACAAGCTCACCTTGAGGTCCAAAGGTGGGCCTGGCAAAAGATTTGAGAGCATTCAGGGCAAAATATTCCTGACCGGCCCAGAACGCAATAGCGACGAGATCAGCGAAGCCAGGAAGGCCACCGCGGCGGTACATAATGAACCCAACGTACAGCACGTTGACGATGGCTGTGATCAGGGTAAAAGTCTTCATGCGCGCTTCATTGCGTTTCCAGTTCTTCTTGGCGGTTTCCTTCGCCATTGTGTGGGCGACAGCTGTTTATGAACCACTGATGATAGAACAAGCGAAAACAGAGAAGAAAAATAGGGGTACGCAAGACCGAACGACTAACGCCGTGTGGCACCTAGCGCGGAAAGTACAGAGACGAGAGGAGGGCAGACTAAGCGGATCAGTAAGGCGGAAGGAAGAGGGGCTACGCGTGGACCACTGACGCCACGGCGACGAAGCGAAGCGGCGCGTCTCAAGTCTGCGCGTGTCGGTGCGCGTGCGTGGTTTTCGATGTCGTTTTTTTTTCTTTTTTTTTGTACTCGCATAGTGTGAATACGCGCAGCGTCATCAACTGAGGTTTGACAGTGCGCTAAAGTGAGCAAAGGAAAAAAAGAAGAGTCAATCCGTCATCTGGTGGCTTGTGTGCCGTACTTGTCGGCCACCTGTGCAGCCAGTGACTTGTCGGGGCGGGCGCTCACATCATCACGGAACGGGTCAATGTAGTAGCTGACGAGTGCCAGGCCCACAACGAAGCACCCGAGAAATATGTAGTTGAGTCGCTCTGCGCGGTCAATGACTTTACGGCTGACCTGGTGAAGCTCTTCTGGGACCTTCTGCGCATTGGGGTTTCTGGGGAACTCTGCGAACATGGCCTCCACGTCGTTTTCACTTCGGTCGCGTTCATCCTTGATCTTGTCGTAGAACGTGGCACGGCTGGTGTGGCAGGTGCCGCCCACCGCCGTCACCGTGTTGCGTGTGATGAGCGGACGAAATACGCGCATGGCAGTCGCGGCGGTGCACGCGTGGGGGCACTCTTGGTCGCGAGACGTGCGAATGCGGCAGACGCGGCCTTCACAGTGGACTGCAAGTCACCGCCGGCGCGTCGGAAGAGCGGAATAGGGAGTGAACGCCGTGGCGTTCCTCTGGACGAGTGCGTAGCGCAAATAAGCTGTGGAGCGAGACGGGGAGAGAAACGAGAAGTGTCATCAGAGTACGAGAGCGCCGGTGCGCTGCCGCACCACAATAGATATGTCAGAGGCAGGAACGCCAGTAATACGAGAAAAAGAGTCTGCCGTGAGTGCACGCATGAGAAGGAAGCGAAAAGGCACCTGTTTGTCGAGCAGATCAGCGGGGTACAGATTTCTTCCCTCCCGCGTCTCTTTGTCGTCACTCCAGTTCGGTGAAGATGAATGTGCATCCGAAAGGGCGGAAGGCACGCTTTGACTGGTGTTTTTTTTTCTTGGGTAGTGCAGAGATGTGTGTCGGAAAATAGCAGGATCGTGTGTATTGTCTATGCAATGTGCGTCGCAAACAAGCAAAAAAGGAGGCTGGCATACGATGCGAAGGAAGCGTGAGGAGTGCGCTGCCCTGGCACGTAGGGAAAGAGAAAAAGAAAGCGCAACAGAAAGGAGCGGCAAAATTTCCCTGTTGCACACAGTCGCTCTCTCACCTAGCAGGTGTGATACGCAGCAAAACGAAGAGAAAAGGAAAGGGTCCCTTCTCCGTCCACTACCACCACCCCTCCGCCGCCTCACACAGTCTATCCATCGCCGTGTCGACAGGGTCGTGCAAAAAAAAAAAAAGGTACCAATGTTGTCCTCTGGGACTCGCCGTCGACCCTGCTCATCCTCGCATCGCACTCGCTATGTGTATTCTAAGCGCCTTGCTTTGCCCTTGGCGTCTGTTGGCGCGTTTTGGATGCTGTCTATGTGCTGGTCAATGTAGGCACTCACGGTAAAAAGGGGGTTGCCCTCCTGGATCATCGTCGCCAGTGCCGTGTCGAGGCTCCGCATCTGCGAGTCCACCATTTCCTTGATGCGGACGAGGCTCGCTTCCTCCACGCCTTCCGACTTGCCGTATGATTTGGCGACACGGTCGCGCAGCTTCTCTATCTCCAGTTTTAAGAGGGCACCCAGAGCCTGCACGTCCTCTAGCTCCGCATTCAGTGTCTGCACGCACTCTGCTGCACTCTCCTTCAGGGACGCCTCAGCTTTTCGGATCACCGTCATGTCTTCACGGAAGTCGGCTTCAAAGCTGTCGCGATCGCGCGCGTTGAGGCGCTTCATCTCCTCCACCTGATCATTCACGTGGTCAGCGGTAGCCTGCAGTCGCTCCACATGCTCTCTGCGGTAGCGTTCGGCCTTGATGGCCGCGGCGCGGTGGATCTCCTCCAGTGTGCCCCCGTCACCGTCACGTTGGCGACTGCTTTTGAGCGGCGACGCAGACGCTGGCTGGCTCACGTTGGATGCCCGTTCGGTGATGGGAAGACGTCCAGACGCGGCACGGCTCGTTCTGTTCGACGTCGCCTGTGCTTCAGTCTCCTCATCTTCATCGGCGGCTCGCTCGTGTCCCGAGGTCGCGGCTCCTTGTGCGGCTATGGGCATGACGTGCTGCAGCACACGCTTGGGAGCCGTGCGCTTACGATCCGCAATCCACCGGTGCACGCTTGATGAGCGAATCTCAGCGAGGGTTGACTGCGTCAGAAAAATGAAGAGTGTGTCCTCCTTGTCGCTCTGCATCACAGCGGACAGCTTTGGCGGGATGGTGTTGAGCCGAAGAGTCAGCTTGTGGTCTTTGGACAGCTTGACCGAGCGAATGTGTTCGTACGGAATGGTGAAGCTGTCGCCAGTGCCGCCAGGCAGCAGCACAACAAGCAGCAACGGTGAAAAGTAGAGGGTGGTGTGGCCGCAGATTTCAGTCCCGGCGCCCTCCATGCGAAGAATCGTGTACGGGATGATGGACGAGACGTTGTGCTCCGCGTTGTAGTTATCCAGCAGGGTCTGGATACTCAGCAGCAGGGTGGCATCGTTCGGCAGCTCCATGATAGCCCGCCGAAGATCCTCACTCATCCGTGCCTGCGCGAGCACCGTGTGGTTGTGGACGTAGAGTCGAAAGAGGATCTCCGCACACTGCATCTGAAAAAAGACGTCCGAAGCCCGCTCCAGGCAGCCGGCGATCCTGCTGCACTCGACACTGAGACGGTTCTTATTCGCCTTGGAGCCTCGCAAAAGTGTGATGATGGCGCTGGCGCAGTTGCGGTGCATGCGGTGATCATCCTGGTGCTGCGCGTCATCACCGATGAACTCCACCAAAAGCGTCCCCAGCACTGAGCCTGCCTTTTCCTTTAGCAACGGTGAACCGCAAACTGCTTGGAGTATGTCGAAGAACGGATCGACGTCAAACTGGAGGCGAAACGCGGCGTTGACACGCGAGAAAACTTGAGCGGAAAGCTCGCAAAATAGGTCTAACCGGATACCCTCTTCCGCGCGCACAAGCAACTCCTTGCACACCTTCTCAGGCTGCAAGGCCGATACCTGAGAAAGGACCAAGAGGAAAATTTCTAGCTGGCGGGGCTGACGCAAACGAACGCAATAGAGGCACTTCTTCAAGATGGTCTCCAGCTCAGAGACGACGACAGCCACATCCTGTGGTTCCAGCACAGGGCACGTCACCACTTCATCGACTGGCAGACGAAGCGTGTCGCCAATGCTCGTCATTGGTCCGTGGGCGTATGTGTATGTATGAATATGTGTGTGTGTGTGTGTGTATCAACTACACGGGAAGAACTGCAAGGGTGTAAGCGAGAAGCGCATATGGAGAGGAAAAAGAGAGAGACGTTGCGCGGAATAAGCAAGTTGCGCTGCGCGTTGCAGCTGTGCACGTGCGTCACAAGCAAAGCAAGCCAGCGAGAGCCGAGATATCGTCAACTGCTGTTTTCTAGATTCTCCGGCTGTGCCCGATATTTTCACACCATGCGAGTGGTCACGTGTCGGTGACTGAGGATGCACGGAGCGTCGGTTTCCAGGGCTGCAAGCCGATGCGATTTGAGTGATGTGTCAGGAAGAATGCCAGTCTCAACACCGGCAAAGCCGGTTGTCAAGAACTAGTTGCGTGCGCGCTGCCCTGCAGACAAGACAGGAGTGTGCGTAGCCAGCAAACACTAAGAAAAGAGAGAATACGTGTATTTTGTGTCTGGCGCGCCTGTGTGTATGTGCGCGGTCACAAGCATGCAATAGGCAGACGAGGGGCACCGCAGATGGTCAAGATGCACAAGGTGAGACTATACGAAACGATGGCAACAGCCACCGAGGGCACGGCGTCCAAGCAGAAGTATACCAATAGCATTGGCACACTCAGTACGTCTCGCCGACGAAGAAAGAGGGAATATAAGTTGCTCACGTGAATCATGAGGCACACGAAGGATGGTTGAAGACACGCGCCAAGTTCACTGCACGGGTCAACAACAAAGCAATGAGCAACTGCAATGAGGCAACCTGACACGAAAACTTTGATGAAGTTGAGCGGGCCAAACAACGACCGGTGGTGGGCCGCCGTGTACACACGAATAATCCACAGAGAAAATCCATCCATCGGGACAGGGCCCTTCGAAGAGAGTGACTCCTGCTCTTGAGAGTCCGTCGCCGAAGACGAGCCGCACATCTGTGACGACTGTGGCAGCGCAGCCGCAACTAACGATTCGCTCCGAACGATCCGGCTGGCGGCCTCAGAAACAGCGTCGTTACTGGTTGCCAAGACATCAAGTGGTGCAGTGGCAGTGAGAGAGGGAGATGAAGGCAGCGCAACAGCCGCATCTATTGTCGCCGACGTGGATAGCGTTGGCTGTTGGTGCTCAGTCTCCTGCCGTAGCTCAGGAAACGCCAGCTCCAGTTTTTGCAGCTCGCCTTCGATAAGGCTGTCGGTTGTGTTCTTCGCTGCCAAGGCAGCCAGCTCACGAAGCAGTACTTTGTGTCGCCGCTTTGCGCGCGCCAACTCCGCCTTAGAGCTCATCTTGTTTTTCTGCGCTTTCGTTTGGCAGAGATTTGGCTTTCAAGAGTGTCGAGAGAGTGTCTCTTTCTCGGATGAGGGTCTGCGCACAGTGCGCGTCGACGTACCACACGGCAACCCAATTGGAGGAGTGCGGCGCTGATGCCCACTGTTGTTGCGGCTAGAAAGAAAATCACAGCGGACAGATGAGAGACCTGAGGAAGAACAAGTGAAGCTGCGCTTATACAACGCGGACCGAGAACGTAATCTCAGACAGGGGCGCTCCCAGAGCGTCGCGGCATGTGTGAGTGCTTCACCAGCACCAAGGAACAGTGACGACGAACCCGTCCTGGGAGGAGATACGCTGACAAGACCAGGTGTGTTGCTGTGCGCACACCACACCTCCTCCCTCTTACCAAGCCCATCGCAGAGTGAGGGCCACTATCAGACACTTGTACGGTACACGTACAACATTTTTTTTTTTAAGCGTGTGCATGTGTGTATGTGTGTTTTTGTGTATAGTTCTTGCTTTTGATCACTCAAAGACAATACGCACTCACTCGGGTGATGGTGTACAGCGACTCTGCTCCCCACAAGTATTCTTAAAAGTAACGGGCACCGTGAGACAAAAGGTTTGCATGAGTGAGTAAATGCCGCCAATGACGAGATGTTGATCACTCATGCCGTCCTATTGTTGCAGTGGTGACGTAGTTGTTTTCCTTTTTTTTCACTGTCTGACTGATCGACCGATTTGTCCGTCCCCTTGGAGGACCAATTGCTGTTCCAAACGCGCTTGCCCTTTTATCTTCGTTGAGGTCGGTACAGTTCACGCTTGCATCTTGTCCGTTGGGTGTGCTGTGACCGTTGACACAGAGTGTCAGCCTCGTTGTCGCCACAGCCGAGGTGATGCTTGCCTACCGCCCTGGGCTGAGATACTGCGAAGAGCATTTGGGACAGTCTCCACGCATGAGAGTGTGTAATTTTTGGTGGCCATTACGCAGTAACACAAAGACGTGTTCATAGCGAGCCATGGTGATTTGCCACATTACTCAATTTTCTTCTTGGGGGCTTCCTCCTTCACGGGCTCGCTCTTGAGCGTAGACATGCCGTAGGCCCAGCGCACCAGGGTGCACGCCTGCACGGTGGAGTTTGTCATGTGGCACGCGAACAGCGGGTAGTTGGCGGGAGAAATGGCAACAGACCAGCGCACGAAGAGGGCACTATAGATGCACAGAATGCTCGTCATCACAGGGTCGATGTCCTGCAGTGGGCGTGTGGGGAAGTTCATAATACCGGCAATTGGAATGAGCCAGTTGGCAGCCGCGCCGGCGTATCCAACATAGCGAACGAAAGTCTGGGAGACCATGGCTGCTGACGACGCTTCACCGAACTGTGAGCGTGAGGTCGCTGAGCGATAAAAGTGAAGAGAAAGAGAAAGACGGAATAAAGACAGTGTGAAGAGACTGCAGAGCAACGATACAGCTAGATAGAAGTGTTGAAAAGACCGACCATACCACACACCAGAGAGATACGAAAGGGCATACAAAAGCAGGGAAGAAAGACGAGTGACAGAAGTGTAGGAAACGGTTGCAGGAGAGGAAATCAGGGGGGCCGCTCGTCCAAACAGTTTTTGAGCAATGGTCAACGGCTCGATAGGTGTGGCGCAAGCTCAGATAAAAAAAAAAGATGAAGGCAACGGTGCTTGTGTCGCTTGGCTATGCCTCCTCCCTTCCTTCATTTTTCCTCTTTCTCTTTTTGATCGTTTTGACGTTTTCACAGCCGCTTCCCACACTTTTTTTCAGTTAAGAAAGGGCATGGCAAGTCGGGCCATCAAGGGCAGTGTTTCATCGCGGCCTGCCTCGAAAAAACAACTGCACGCACAGACGCACGCACAAACACACACACACACAGGTTTGCGCTGGTAACCGAAACGATGTCAGAGGCTGACAACTACCGCCCAACAGTGAGGTTCCTGCCCCAGGGAATGACAATCGCTCCGTTACAACACACAGTGGCCGGCAGCGGGCTAGCTGCGGACCAACTCCGAAAGTGAGAGGTCAATGTCAGCCTTCAGTGGAGGAGGGAAAAAGTACCCCGTTGATCCGAAGTACTTGCCGTACGTCACTGTTTTCTCGACGCTACGAATCACGCGCGCTGGTGCAAAGGGGCGTTGGTCTCCGACAATTTGCACGCTAAGAGTCATTTTTGGCGATCCAGAGGTAGTGCCTAGCTGGACAGCCAGTCGTTTTCCTGCCAGCTTCGCGAGGGCACGTTCATTCGGTGAGCCGGCTCTTGGTGTGATTACTCCAGAGCCAAGAAACACCTGGTTGCTCGTCTGCTGCAGTATTAATTGCACAGTATGCAGCGCAAGGAAAGCGAAGAAACCACCAAGTAAGGGAAAGGCTAAGAATGTGTAAGACTTGGCGAGAAAAGACGCAGATATCCCCAGAAAGCTGACTCCCGCTCCTAGCAATAATTGTTTGTTGGACGCAGGCTCGTCCTCAACAACCCCCTCATATGCAAGGTACTCTTGGATGTTTGCAGCAAGCGCATGGCGCACGCTCCCCAGGTCGTTGGCACGGTACTTGCGCACCTGCTTGCTGTCCAGCTCATATCCGAATGTGTATTTTGACTCCATATGTAGCGCCACCACGGAGCTCCGTGATTCCAGCTGGCCGCTCAGATGTGCCGAGGTGAGGTGAGGTGTCTTTTGAGCCTCTCTTATTGAACCGTATTACCGATACAAGAAGATGCGACGATCATCATTGTCATTTTACGTACATGAGCATAGGAAAAGTAACGAAAGGAGAAGCAGAGGGAGAGGAAGAGAGCATGTGAGCATGTTGCTGAGAGAGAGGGGGGAAAAAGTGCGTCTTTCTCCGGTTACATGCACAAGCGCGATTCACGTTAGTAAGCAAACAGTCGCCGACAAAAAAAGGAGAAGGCAACTGACCGTACGCACCGTTCAGTTATTCCAAGGTGGAATTGCTGCACCTGCCACGCAAGTCTTCGCCAATATCAACCACTGTCTGACAGAGTGAAGTGTCTACGTGACTTGACGGCGGGCGCCTCAAAGTGGAGATTTCCGCCACCGCTGTAAGTGGGCCGTGACGTGACCAAGGAGGACGACAAGTCAGTGTGCGCAATTTTTTTTTGTTTGCTCCAATTTGAAGCCTTCGTTCAGAGAGAATAGTGCTTTCTAGCATCACAGCGAAAAAAAAAACACGTTAGCCTGTGGCCAACCCAACTGCACGAAATTGCGGTTGTGAAGAAAGGGGAAGAAAAATGGGAGGAGCGCTGCTGTTCGGTTCTTTTTTTTTCTTTGTATGCCTGTATATGCGCGCGTGTGTCTTCGCGCCTAGTTCAGTCAAGTCACAAAGTTCTGCGAAGACGCCACCAGTTTCAACGCTGCTGGCACACAGTCGGGGAAAGAGCCTGGCCATGAGTACTGTGGCAGTTCACTGCGCATTTGCATTTGTGCAAGCCACAGGCCGACTGCAAAGCGCGCTTCAGACTATCAGTCACAGAAAGTCCTGTCTCGATTCTTTTTGGGAACCGAACCTACACGGTTTCCAATGTGCGCAGATGCACGGAGGTGGGCTGGTTCTTGAACCCTCCGCGTCCTAGTGACCAATCGTACGAGTGCGCGTACGCAACAAGTGTGCCGTCGCCGCTAACATCACCAGCAGATATAGAGACGGGCTCGTTCTTTTGTTTCACTTGGCAGGGGTGCGTGAACAGCTGGGACTTTTGGTTTTTGTCGACAACGGACAGAGAGCCGTCACCGCCGCCAGTGACAAAAATCGGTTTCGTGGGGTGAAACTGGCAGAAGTTCGTTTGATAAAACATGAGCACGCCGCGATCCTGGGATGTGTGTGCCTTGAATGTGCAGCTTTGCTTTGACTGGGGATCCAATGCGATAAACGACACGCGGCCTTCAGCGGACCCAATAGCAACGCCGTCCATTTGTGGTGAGCTAGACACGCGTCGAATGCCGAACTGAACAAAGCTGCTCGGTGTCACTTGCCCCACTTTGGCCATATTCTGCAGATTGTAAAGGTGCACAGTGCGGCCCGTTGCGACGGACATCATTGGCGGGGCCCGCTGTGCGTCCATGTCAAAAATGGGTTCGCCCAAGTTTTCCTCCTTTGCGGGATTTTGCTGCCGAAGGTCCCACCACCGGAGCTTTCCATCCCAGCTACCGGTGATGAGCATCTCTGTGCCATAGTTGTTCACGTATGACAAGCAGCTAATTGGCAAGTCATGGCTCGCGACTACCTGTGTTTGGTTCGTCTGCAGATTCCACATGGACGCCGTTTTTGAACAGCCGCCAAAAAATGCTCTGCCGTCATTGGAGAATGACAAGTCTAGAAGTGGAGCTCCGCTATTTGTCTGCCACATCGGGGTGGATGTGGGCAGGCCGTTGGTGACACCAACTTGCCACACAGAGCACGTGCCGTCCCACGCCGTGACGCCCAACAGCGGGAGCGGACACTCCTTGGTAGAGAACTTTACACGGCTGACACAGTCAGTGGTTGTGCCTTGCAAAATGTGATCATTGCGCCCGAACGATCCCTTTCCGGAGGAAGAGCTGTACGGTCGCATCGCTAATGGTAGTTTATTTTTTTCTCCTGTTGTTTGTATGTGCGTACTGGTGTGTTTTCACTGGATGAGGAACGAGAATTAAGAACGGGGGGAAAGTGCTTGTGCTTGTTGGTGTGTGTGTGTGTGTTTTCGGTGCGGTTTGGCCGGGGGCGGGCCCCGCCGCGGTGGGCCGCCCGCGGAACACCCGCCCAAGCCGCCCCCTGCGCCCACCAACGACCCCCCCCCCAAGAACAGCAACCCCCACACACCCCACCTCGCAACCATTTTTTTTTGTACCACAACAGCAGGCACACAGGCGCACACACGCTTGCGCCCAGGAGAAGCGAATGCTGCGTGCCACGTCGCGCCGTGCCTTGGTGGCTCCCGCGAAGTTGAAGCAGTTGTCCATGAAGCAAGCCGTTGTTCAGTATGGCATGCCTGTCGCTCTTTACTACTGGATCTCAAACGAGGTGATTGTGTGCATTCTCACGTACTGCTTGCACTTTGGGTATTTCGGCAAGGAAGATCTGGTTGGATTCCTTGAACGAATTGGGGCGTCAAAGTACGTCAAACTGGATGCTATCGAAACGAAAAGCTGGTCGTTTTTCGGTGGCAGGCTGGAGTTCAGCGCACGACTGGTCGCCAACTTCGTCGCGGCGTCGCTATTCATGACACTCTGGACACCGATACAGGTGCCTATCTGTGTTGCCACTTACCCCGCGCTCCGAGCTGGATGGCGGCGCCTGCGGGGGCGACGCGCGACGGGCTCTTGAGTACCCGCGCACAGTGTTGTTGTTCATCCACTATTTCTCCGGTTGGACCACACTTCGGCCGCACTGCGAATTTACACGGTAATGACCCCAAACGAAAAAATTTCACACTTGTAGTGATTTGTCTGCAGTGTGGTACTGCCGCTGCAGATTCATCGCCCGTTGTGGCCCACACCGCGGCTCGGATCGCGCGCACGCGTCGCAGAGAGAACGTGAACACTTTTTCTCTCTCCTCCCCTGACCACCTTCCCAGCTTATTTTTTTAGTCTTGGTCAAACTTATCGCCAATCCCGTCATTCGTACACAGCTACTTTCTGCTTCCAGTCGGGACAACACGCAGTCAACTGAGGTTTAAAAAAAAAACGATGGCCTCTGCTGTTAACGCCTTCCTGAGCAAATGTGTGCAGCGCCTGGGCAACAAGGCAGAGCCCATCACAGCCGTCATGGGTAATGAAGGTGGAGACATGGATAGCGTCGTCGGCTCTATTTATCTTGCGATGCTGTTCGACATGTGCCCATCGTTCCGCATTCCAAACCCTGTCCCGGTGCTCAACTTCCCGGTTGAGGATCTTGCGTTGCGCAACGATGAGTACAAGCTTTTCGAGGAGGTCGGCCTCGACCATCAGCTTCTCATTTCCACGCAGAAGAGCGAGTCCAACGTGGGCCACCACGTGGATCTGGACCAGCGCTGGTCTCTGGTGCTCTACGACCACAACAAGCTGATGGAAAGTCAGAAAGACCTCGGTGGCGCTGTGATTGGCATTGTCGATCACCACTTCGATGAGCAGTTGTACAAGGAAACGACCGATCGCATCCGCATATTACGCACTGTCGGATCGGCCTGCACCCTGGTCTCGGAGCTGTACAAGTCATCCGACAAGCAGGTGCCGTGTGCCAAACTCCTCTCAGCTGCCATTGTGATCGATACGTCGAACTTCAAGCCGGAGCAAAAGAAGGTCACGCCGTCCGACGTGGAGGCGTATGCCTGGCTGTCGACGCAGTTTGATGAGGAGGTTGATAGAGACGCTTTTCATAAAAAACTCCACGACTGGAAGGATGACATTTTTGGCCTCACTGTCACACAGAATCTGCGACGTGATTACAAGCACTTCAGCTACGAGTGCGCACAGCTGCGAAAGGTGCTGTCCACTGGAATCGCCAGCGTTCCATGCTCCTACCCAAAGTTTGCGAAGCGCTACGAGCGGCAGGCCATCTTTGAAGGATGCTCAAGCTTCTTTGCAACGCGTCAACTCGACGCACTTGTCGTCGCGTTCGCAGGGAAAGTGAACGGCGAGCACACGCGCCACGTGTGCTTCTTTGCACCACCAAAGACTCTCCGTGTGTTTGAGGACTTCGCAGCATCCAGCCCCGGCGGCTGCACCTTTACCAGCGTTGACACTATTGCACTTGACGGAGACAAGAAGCTTCTCGCTTACGTCCTTAGCGACTCTTCGGTTTCCCGCAAGCGCCTTGCGCCTGCTCTCGCCCAGTTTTTGGCGTGTGGCACATCCAGTGAACTGTAATCATGCTCCAGCCTTTTCAGGACAAGTAGACAAACGACAATGAGCACCGCAAGAGGAACTGCGACCAGTCACAAGACACTCTTCTCTCCATCTGTGAAAATGAAAAAGAAATTGATGCCGAAGGCAACCCCAATACTGCCCTTCTTGGCTCCAGCCAGCTAACACAGTTCCTGTGGACACCACCCAGCTCCGTAGACAGTCAAGAGACAGCACGCGCTACTATTGAAAACCCGCTCCAATGGCTTTCCACGTGCATCCGGCTCACCTGTGCAACTTCCCACTCGAGCATCTTGCGTTTCCTTTCCTGATGCTTTCTACTTCGTTCTTTGTCCTACCATATTCTTCACCTTCCTCTCAACTGCCAAACTGATCTGGGAACCACGCAGCCTTTTCTTGCCTCCTTTCATCCACACAAACAGCTACTTCTCTACTGCCTCTGCTTTCCAAGTGCTTGCCGCCTGTGCGTTCTGGGCAACCATCGCTAGTCATCCCCTGTCGGTCAAGCATTCAAGCAGCATCACATCCACCACCACACCACCACAGCATTACAATGGCCCGTGGTAATCAGCGGGACCTCGCACGTGAGAAGAAGCAAAAGAAGCTTGCCGAAAGCGACAAGGGCAAGCGCAGTGATGGCCTCTCTCCCGCCCAACGTAAGGAAGTCGATGCAGAGCGCATGCGACGCAAGCAGGCAGAGGCCGCAGAGCGCAAGAATGCTGGTGCATGAGTGCACATACGGCTTGCTTTCGTTGGCCTTGCAGTGACCTGCACCAGGCGGGGTGGGAGCGGGAGCCTCTCAACGACCACACTTCTCAGGCCCGCTTTGGTCCACTTTGGCCACGTGCGTTGGCATGCGTTCTTCTCGCTTGTGTAGTTTCCCATTTTTCTTTTCTTCTCGGCGATTCTGTTCGCTCCACTCTCTGTTTGTCACTGACGGATAGGAAAAAAAAAAAGCATAAACCCGCCCACAGTTTAGTCCGAAACATCCTTCCTTTCTCCTTTTCTTTTTTACGCTGGGCCGTTGAATCCGTTCGTGTTTGTTTGCCCCCTCACGCATAGGGGAGCTGAAAAACAGGCGTCTATCAGGCCTTACTGTGACCACCAGTGTGGAGACTTCCTCCCTCTGCGCCGCGCTGCGCAACAGTGATGGGACTGTCGGTTACCTTCATACCAACACAACGCTACACACAGGAACTTCTGCCTTTTGGTTCTACTCACACAGGGAGTGCAAATGCTGGCGGCCCGGTTAGTTGTCCAGACCACTCGTGCCCGGGGTCCAGCGGCGCCCAAGTCACACACTTGCGAAGCGAATCAACTTCTCTTTTTCTTTCCTCACCCACCCATAATGCTCAACTGCACCTCTTCTCTTATTTTTGTCGGCAGCGAAGCGTAGAAGCTCCCAGTTGCTTGGTTACCGTTGTTACCGTGCCCATCTCTTCTAGGGAAGTCCAGGAAGGCAGGGGCTGTTAGCGTGAGGGTTCGTGTGTCTGCTCAGCCCACTGACTGCTGTTTTCACCTCGGTTCCTACTCTTTGATTAGCCCGCTGCCTCTTCCTTCTCTTCCACTCCTTTCTTGCCATCCTGTTGGCAACCGGGTTTGAACTCGCAATGTCCTCGTACGACAAGTCTGATCAAATCGGTTACGATGCCCTTGATGAGGCTCTTAACCGGGAACTCGAGGAAATGGTGGCCCGAACACCACCGAACGTTGTACGCAACCTGCAGCACCGTGTTCACGACGGCATCCTCCAACGCATGAAGGAGGAAACGACTCGCAAGTGCTTCTCGTTCATTACCAAGTACGAGAGATGTGTGAACGAACAGAAGTTCTACGACATGAAAAAGTGCTACCCCCATCGCGATGCCATGAATGACTGTGCTCAAGAGGTCAACCGCGAAGAAGTGTACCAACGGTATCGGCTCATGTACCTTCACGGCGAGCTCCTTCGCTACCACGAGGAGCGCATGGCAGGCCGCATGGAGGCCTTCAAGGCCAAGGCACCGGATGCGATTCGTGCATGGAAGCCTGACTACGCACCCAAGTATGCGGAGATGATGACGGATCTCGGCGTTTCACCAAACACTGAAACTGGCAAAAAGAAGTAACGACTGAGGGAATCGTGACTGGCGGACACACCGCTCTATGCCATTGAGGTGTGTCGGTCTACCACCCCGTAACGCCTTCACCGCTCACACACGAGGTAAGCAAGCACTTTTTACTCAACATTGTGTTTGTCTCAACCACATGCCACTTGTTTTTTTCACACGTTCCATACCCCACACGCACCCCGTCAACAGTCGTGACAGCACGTCTCTTCCGGTGCGGCTGCGGCGCGACAACGCACTGGAGGACGGAAAGAGCAAGCGCAGTGAGTTGCCCATCTAGTCACGGCCAATCGTTGACCTTGCTTCACTGCGACAGGCGGGTGCTATGCGTAGAGGGCGCTGACTTTCACAAGTTGCGGTACTCCACAGCGTTCGCTACCCTCTCTCTTTCTGTGACCCTCAGCGTTGCTCTCGTGCGCTTCTTGCGCGCATCGCTGGTTTTCCTGCTTTCGTCACCTGCGCGCACACTCTTACTTGCCTCCCCCGCACCTTTTCTCTTTCTTACGGACCGACTTCTGCTACGCTCTAGAACAGCTAGCGAGTGCGCCACAAGACCACTCCATTCATGCGGCGCAGATTCCTGCTTCTTGCGTGGCGCCCTCCGTTCTTGGACAATGCACCGGATTTACCCACACTTCAGCCGGCGCGGCAACCTCTTGAAATGCAGAAAAGACAGCCGCGCCCATTGTCTCTGAAGGCGCGGGAGGAGCTAGCTCATCAATCGAATGACCTGCAGTACCACGTTGTCACTCAAGAGTGGTTTGGCCAGCGCGTTGACGACTTTATTTCACAGCATCACCCGGAGTGGGACTACGCTACGACCAAGAAGCTGGTTGAGCAAGGGCATATCTACCGCTACCGCAAGAACGGCAAGAAGCGGTTCACGCGCCTCTCAGACCGTCTTGAGTTCGACGAGCTCCTTGTTGTCCCAACCTCAAGTGCGTGGATGCGTCAAGTCGGCACCGACACCTCAGTCTCGCAGGAGCCCGCGACCCACCAGAAAACAGCGCGGTTTCGTCTCTCCGCTGAGGCCGTGGAGAAGGCTCATGCGATGGTGCTCTTTAAGAACGAGCATGTTATTGTCATCAACAAACCTAGTGGCCTGCCCATGATGCCAACGAGTAACCCGTTGGACATGAATGTCGCGGACCTTCTCCCGGCATGGAAATTCACGAACAGTCATAAACCCATTGTCTGCCATAATTTGGATACGGAGACGAGTGGGTGTGTTGTCCTTGCGCGAACCAAGAACGCTCACCGTATGCTGGGACGAATGTTTGTGAAACGAGTAGTACCGAACAGCGTCTACTGGGGCTTTTGTGTGGGCAAGCCTGTCGTGAATTATGGACGCATTCGCATGCACTTTGAAATTCAGAAAGGTGACCACGGCAGCATCATTGTCGCACGCCCATCACCCACGCCGAGTTCCAAGGTGGGCATTGCTGAGTTTGTGGTGAATGCGAGTGCCCTAGAGTTCGGTAGTTTTGTCTCCTTTTACCCTCTCACTACGCGCCGACATCAGGAACGTATCATGGCTGCACACGCGCTGCGTTGCCCGTTGCTTGGTGATGCCAAGTACGGCGGTGAGGCGGCATTCCCACAGTCGCTGTCGCTCTTTTGGGACCCCGATGACAAGTCCGTGCCTCTCCACCTCCATCACAGGAAGATTCAGCTTCCGTACAAGAACGGCTCTGGCGAGTTCATTTGCGTCACTGCGCCTCTTCCGGCTTACATGGAAAAGACATTTAAACGCCTCGGCTGGCCCTGCGATGCCGATGATCCGCTGATCCCCGGGTAGGGAGAGGAAGATGGGGGGGGGGCACCACCTGACTTTCCCGTTGTCGCTCGTCGACACGCGAAAAAACAAACAAACCAAACAAGCTCAACTATTGCGAACTGTGCGGCACATAACACATGAGTCTATGCGAGAGACGCGAAACACCGTGGCCCCGCCGCTGATCGACTACTCCCCCCCTTCACACACACACACACACACACACACACACAAACCACCGACATGAACAACCGCACACAGCAAGAGCAGAAATACAAGACTGTACTTCAAATGCTAAGCAACCTCTCCGCGGAAGCACCTACGGCACGACACACCGATCGCTCAGGGGTGGCAATATGATCAATGACTTGTTGCTGTCTGAAGCGGTGTGCCTGATCCGTTCTGTAGTGGCCATTCACTGTTTTGCTTTTAACGGAAGCGCGGTGTGACGTATTTCGCCTCAGCTCTCTCTCTCCCTCCCCTTCTCTGTATCTGACTTGGTCAGTCACTTGTCTCTGTCTACTTTTTTTCTTTTTCTTTTCTGCGGTCACGCATAGAGTACTTTCTTCCAAGTACAATGGTCACCGAGGGTGCCTCTCTCACCGAGCTGTTTACCTCTCGCGATGGCCGTTTTCGCTACTCAATCAAGCCTTTCGATCGGGAGGACGAGGAACAGGTAACCTTCTTGAGGCGGCGGCTTTCGCTAGAGGTTCCCAATGCCATGTCTAGCTTCTTTCGTGTAGCCATGGATGCGGAGCAGTCGGTTGTTTTGGTTGCGTTTCGTGTCACCGACAGCCCTCCAACGTCACCGACCTCGGCCACTGTTGTGGCTCCCAGTGAGATCCACGAAAGGCCGATTGGGGTAGTTCTTTTCGACGTGTCGGTGGTTCCGCGAAAGGAGGTGGCGGCGCTGCTGTGGATTTCCGTTCTCTTTGACATGCGCGGCGTGGGTGTTGGCTCCAGACTTCTCGTGGAGGGCGAACGCGATGTTGCCTCACTTGGCGCCATTGCCGTCGAGACCTCAAGCCGATCATCGACAGACTTCTGCCATGCCAAGGGATACGCTCGCTGCACAAATCCCGTGTACTACGCACCCTCGTGCGCAGCCAGGAAAACGCTGAAGGAACTCGACACGGCGGCCGCAGCGGTAACGACGACTACAAGCGCAAAAGCACAAGAGAGCGAGAGCGGCGACGTGTCGCACACCTCGCACCGCGCACCGGCCTCACTGAGCCGCAGCAAGCCGGTGGCGGCGGCCCGTGAACGTGTCGAGAAGCGTCCTCGGCAGGCGGCCCCGTCCTCTCTCCCCAAAGCCGGTCACCAGGCCAAGCCGTCGTCTGCTCAGAGTAAGGCGACGCGCGGAAAGGCAGCTGCCTCTGCACGCCCTAGCTCCGCCGCCTCACCGTGGCCCTCCTCAGACTCTTCCTCCAGTGCCGCTCGTCCGACCACGTCGAACGAGGCCTCCTCCAACGGCTCCGTGTCCGGCGAGTCTGGCGAGTCTGGCGAGTCTGACGGGGAGAGCGACGGCGGGGTGCTTTACGACATTCCGACTGTGCCCGATGCGATTGTATCTGGGGCGATTTTCCTCCGCCTCGCCACACCGGAAGACAAGAAGTCCTGGTGGAACCTCATTCTCGCCACCACGCACTACAACGTGGGTGGAACAGAGTTACTACCGTCGACTCTGGAGGCCGCATTCCGGGTGGTTGCTGTGCGCCAGACAGATGGCGCGATTGTGGGGCTCATAGCTATGCAAGAGGACGGCTGGATCACGTTCCTGTGCACAGACGAATCGTACCAAGGACAGGGCATGGGATCCTTTTTGCTGTTCGTGGCGCTGGAGTGGGCACGGCGCCACGGCCTCGAGTCCGCCTCTCTGTCTCCGCTGAAGCCCTCGTTGGTTCGATACTACCAACGCTGGGGTTTTGAAGAGGACGCACCAGAGCACAAGAAGAAGAAGAAACACGCACGAGGCGAGGCCGTCACCATGACACGCACCTTTGACCCCACCTTCGCGTTGTTGCCAAACGGTGCGCGCCTCGATCACTACGTGGGCGGATACGACGCCGTAGCTGAAGTCGCACCGCACGATGGACGCACCTACTACTGGTACTACCCGAAGCGGAAGGCCCGACGGACACCGCGTAAGGAGCCCACTGCCCCCACAACGGAGGCACCCAAGAACACCACTGGCACGCCGTTTTCTCAGAAGGTTAGCACGCTGTGGTCGTGGATCAGCTCAGCCGCGTGAGCAGCCGTGGCTCACGGGACCCTCCACAACTATCGTCTGAAAGCTGTAATCACGCGTGTGCGTGTATTTGTGTTCAATGCCATAGATGTGGTTAAGTGGGAAACCAGTCTCACCACTCAACATTTGCGATGAGAGGAGAGGTGGCGGCCCTCGCCACCTTTTTTCCTCCTTTCTTCTTGCCGTCTCGCTGGGGTGATTTCCTGACTGCGGTTGTGTCAGCACGACGACACTCAGCACCCATCGGTACGCCGGCTTGCGTCTTGTGTTTCTCAAGATGCGCCATCGACACGCACATAGTCGTGTGACATGAACTCAGGGCTGTCCGCACCGACAGCACAAGGCACCCTCCACGTACCATCAACCCCTCTGTCTTTCCGACGACATGCTCTGCCTCCCCCTCAAAGTGTTGTCTTACCCTGCAAAACAAAAGAAAACAAAACAGCAACCACACCGGGGAAAACACAGCTGCCGAGCGACTGTTCTCCTCGCCGTATATATATATTCGTTTCCTCTTCATTAACATCTCTCAGCGCGGCTACGCTGCCCCCTGACCGTGTGATCATCATGCCTTTCACCGACGTGTATGGCGTTGAGCAGTTCCGTGAGTTGGTGAATCAACCTGCGCTTACAGTCGTGTACTTCTCGGCTGTTTGGTGCGGACCATGCAAGACAATTGAAAAGGATATGGAAAAGATGACGTACGATTTCCCTAGCGTTAGCTTCGCCAAGGTAGACTCTGACAACAACTCGGAGATTGTGTTCAAATGCAAGATCACTCAAATTCCCACCTGCATGTTGATCAAAGACGGCAAGATGTTGAGCTACGTGATTGGCGCTGATGTACCGCAGCTCAAGGCGAAGATCCGTGAGGCGCTCAAGGCGTAGTCGTGCACGCCCATCTGACTTGTTGTTGTGTTTTTTGTCCTTCTGTTTGTTTTGCCTGACACACCGCGCTTCCTCAATCTCTCCTGAATCGAGGAAGAGGACGACCAAGGAGTGCGCTCAGCTGAGTACCCACAACACTATGGGATTGCCGACACTGTGCTTGTGCTGCCTGGCTGCAACATGCAATCGTCACACTAGCCGACGTCACCCAAAACCACTTCTCCACAAAACGCTGCTTCTCTGGATGTGCGCTTCCTGCTGTTGAAGCTGCGGGGGCTTGCCCCCATTGAGTGCGCCTCAGCGATGTCACACACCACTCACAAAGCGTGTACCCTGATTTCCTGGGACGACACTAGCTGCTACGTTGCGGCCTACCACCGATGCTTCCCGCTGCCAACGGATGATCAGCTTTTTTGGCCAGTTCCGCCACACATTGACGATCGCTGTTCATTGCCTCATGACACGCATCAGTGACCCTTATCCGCAAACACGCGACACCTGCCTCGCCCTGCTCTCTCTCTCTCTCTCTCCTTCCTCTTTCTCCCTCACCAGCCCTTGCTACGGTCTCAGTCACAGGTTCAAACATACGCAGGTAGGCACGTTCACGCAGGTGCACCACGCCTCAACGGCTTTTCTCCTCTTTGCGTCTCTCTCTCTCTCCCCCTTGAACAGACGGTTTTTCTCGTTGCAGCCCTCTTATCGCGCGTGCCGTTCATCCCACCCCGCGAAAAAGATGTCAAGCAACGCCGCGCGCCTCAACCGACTGCAAATTCGCGAGCAGCAAGAGCTGAATAGACAGCGTAAGCTGGAAGAGGCTCACGCTCAACAACAGAAAGACTTGGCACTTCGCCGCACCAAGGAGCAGTATAGCCACGTCAAGGGTCACGGCTACGGGCGCGCTGGCGCGGCCACCTCAGGTGGCGGCGGTGCCAACGACGACGTGGAAATCCGAGTGTACGTTCGTGAGTGTGACGCCGACAACGCGCAACATTACCGCTACCAGGAAAGCGAGTCAACGGGCGGAATGGTGAGCAGCACGGGTGGTGACGGTGCGAAGCCAAGCGGTACCGCTGTGCGCACCACGGCAAATGCACGAGCGATGCCATCCCGCGCGACTCGCCCTTCCACAAACGAGCCCACTGCTGAAACACGAGGCAAAGTTCCCAAATACCTCCAGCAACGCAAAGCAGAACTCGCCGCTGAGAAGGACGCTGTTGCCTCAGAGGCGGAGCGGCAACGCGAGCTCGCGAAGATTCCTCCTGGTCATCGACTGGTCTCGGAAACGGAGAAGGAGGTGACACTAGCCAAGCTTGATGAGCGCCGAAAAGAGCTGGAGACCGAGCTGGGCAAGATCCCTCTTCGCTTCGACACCCAAACCATCCGAAACAGACGCGCCGCCATTGAAGAGGAACTCCGACAGATTGAAGCAACCCGTATCAAATATGGCACGAAGAAGCCGCTTTACATTCCTCTTTCCGCGTGAGCACGTGCATATATGTTTATACACACATGTGCACATGTGATCAGAGCTACGACATGTGTGTGGCAGTGTGCCCCTTTTCTTTGAACTGTCCCTTTTTTCTTTTCCTGCCTCTTCTCATGTCGTGCCGGTTGAACGTTTCCTCACGCATGAAATGAACACACAGACACGCACACACACACACACACACACACACAAACATGTGCTACGCTAGCTCCTCTTTGGTCGCTTCACATCCGTTTCATTGTGTGCACTGCGTAGCGCCTCACGTTCGCTTGTCATCGGGCATACCACAGCCTTAGGCGCTGCGCAGGCTGTCGCTCGTCTATTTGCGTAGCCGACGCACACAGGATTCTGACTGTACAAGAGTATGCTGGAGAGACCTTTTTTTTTTTTTGGTTCCACGCCGCCATGCCGTGACCACCGAGCACTCACATTTCCGTGCGCTGTCACCGCACTCTTCTCCCACACAACCCTCACCACCCCTCCCTCCTCTCTCCCCACAGCCGCCGCATTGGATAGAGCGTAGTCGGCAGCTGCGACCAGTCCACTCTCCGCGTAACTACCCTTAGACACTCGCTCTTGACCGCAGCATCGTCGCACTGAAAGCTGATTATTCAACATCACTGTGAACGGGGAAAAAACAACAACGACGACCACGCAGACATGGCTGATTACCGTCGCGAGCTTGTGGAGCTTTACGAGTGCTACAACCCCGCAAAACTCAAGGATGTCGATCGCCTTCTCATTACTTTCAAAGGCAGAGAGGATATCATGCTTGACACGCTGCGAAAGAAGTACGCCCTGCAAGAAGGCACGGAGAAGGCACCGGTGAGAAGTGCCGTCGCGTCGGATCCCAACATGCGTGCAAACTCGTCCGCGACATTCACTCCCAGTCGCTTAGATGATGAACACCAAGTGCTGTCCTCTCGATCCGCACATATGAGACCGCACGCGACGCCGTCCGAGGCCGGAGAAGACCACCATGACGCTGTCGTGGCAGTCCCCGCTGACCTCAGCCCGACGAACAGAATGCACCAACTTGTCGCACAGATGTCGGCAGTAGACTTGGAGGCACTCGTGGAGCAAATATCGGGCCTCGTCGAAAGCGGCTCCGGCGGGCGCCTCGCGCGTGGCGGACAGACCACTGTGCAGGCGGAGCTCTTTGTCCACCTGCTAAAATTCATGCGGTTCTTTGTTGCGTGTGCAAAGGAGTTTCTCACCTTGGCGCAGCAGGAGCGTGATGCCACCGAGGCTCATCGTGCAAGAGGATCGGACACATCCAAGGCGAGAGAGCCGTCTTCTCCACCGCCCCGTCTGTTAGGAGGCGCCACAACCACCGCAGCTCGCGCCTCGCACTCCCCTCCTGCGAGTCGAGCGCGCACCAAGACACCCGTCTCACCGGACCACCAGCCACCCGACGTTGTCACCACACCCGCCTTTGTGCTGCCGCCGCCACCCGCACCTCACCAACAGTCACTCACACCGCTGCGTCCGGCCACCGTCGGCGGTGCACGGACATTCACGTTGTCTCCAGCTGCACCGTCAAACGGTGCCGTGAGTGTGTTTGCAAGCACACGCGGGTTGCTGCCTTTGCAGCCTGGCGACACCATCTTGCTTGAGCCTGGCCACTACACGGAGAACATCACGTTTTCGGGCGAGGGCCCACTCGTCATCCGCGCCGCACTCCCAGGCACACCTGTTACGCTTCGGGCCCAGCACACCACGGAGCCTGTCCTGCGTGTGAAGGGCACCAAGGCGGAGGTGGCTGTCACCGGTGTTGTGCTGGTCGGCGATCGCCTCACACAGGAGAGCTCCACGGCGCTCACGGCGGACGGTGCCACACAGTACCTCGCGGACGCCTCGCTTGCGGCTGTACCGTTGGTCGCCGCTTCCCACGGCGCACGTGTGTCGTTGAGCGGCTGTCACCTGTATCGCTGCGGCACGGCGGCTGTGACTGCAGTAGGCCCTTGCACACGCATTGAGCTTCACCTCTGCCTCATCTCCCTCTGTGCCTTTGCGGGTGTGTACGCGCACCGTGGGGGTGCCATGGAGTTGTCGCGGTGTCGTATCAAGTGCTGCGAGGTGGGTGTGCGCGCTGGCAGTGGGGAGAGTGTCGTACATATGGTGGAGACCACCGTGGAGAACTGCGCCACCGATGGCGTTGTGCTCCATCAGGCAAGCACAGCGCGGATGGAACGCTGCAGCGTGTTCAACAATAAGAGCAACGGCGCACTTGTCGCGGCTGGAGGCTCACTCGAGGTGGTTGACTCGACGATTGAACTGAACCTGCTCTACGGCGTGCAGCGCTTTCGTGGGTCCCATTTGCACCTTCGGAACTCATTCATTAGAGACAACGGCCTCCTGCCGGTTAACGATGTCGAGACATGACAACACCGCCCGCCACCACACACAGCGAGCGAGGGCAGCATGGGTGAAGTCGAGGTGACCGAAGCTGCACACAACCAAGTATGCTTCCTTCTTTCCCCTTTTCAGCACCGCTGTGCTGTTCTAGTGCACACTACTGTGCCCCTTGGCGCTTTTCGTTTTTTTCTTTTTTCTCTCACCTGTGACATAGATACTTGCTCATACATGCAACAACGTGCTCATCACACACACGCAGATACGTATGCCCGCGGGCGTGTCGCTCACGTCCCTCCGCCACCCAACTGTGTGGTCGTGATGGCTCTTCTCGCCGTGGGCTTGCCTACCCTTTACTCGGCACTACTGGACCACGCACCTGCCACGATGCGCTTCACCAGAATTTTTCCTTTCTGCTCTCTCCCTCTTTCCTCTCTTACTCTTGTTGGCGGATCCAAGCGATCAAGACATTTTCATACGTACGCTCTTCAGCCGGTGTGCTGTGTTGCGTTTTTTTTTCTTGCATCTGCCCCCTCCCAACTCCAGAGGCGTCACACCTGTCCACCCCGACAGCTGTTCCTTTCTTCCCGCCTCTTTTTGACTCGGCAACAAAGATCAATGGAGGCCGACGACATCCTTGACGATCTGCTCTCATGGAAGGACACGAGTGCGCGGAAGAGTGGTCTCTCCACCTCGCAGGGCAGTATCAACGTGCGCATGGGTGAGCCATCACCGAAGGCACACCAGGACACGCCGTTGCCTACACTACCCACTGAGGAGGTGCTCACGGAAACGGTTCACGCACCGCTGGCACTTCCCTCCGACATCACACGCCAGCTTTTCGATTACCAGCTGGAAGGCATTCAGTGGCTGTACCGCAAACACCGCACCGGCCGTGCGTGTCTGCTGGCAGACGAAATGGGCCTCGGGAAGACGGTGCAGGTGAGCGCGTTCCTCGGCGCACTTTTCCAGCAGCAGGCCATCAAGACGGCTATTATCGTGGTGCCACCCACCCTGGTCCCCATGTGGTCCTCGGCGCTGGAGAGCTGGGGCGGCTTGACGCCTCCTTTGGTCGAAGTGCTCCACAACGACAACAAGACAAAACGGCAGACGAGATGGCGACGCTTGTCCCACGGACTGCCAATGGTGTTCCTCACGACGTACGGTGTGCTGCGTCAAGACGTGAAGCACATGAGTGCGCAGATGGTGGATTACGTCATCTTGGACGAGGCGCACCTCATCAAGGACGCCAGCACGCAGGTCTCGAAGAGCGCCATGGAGCTCTCTGCACGCCACAAGATCGCCCTCACCGGCACGCCGTTGATGAACTCCTTTGAAGATATGTGGAGCCTTTTTTGCTTTCTGGACGGCGGTATTATTGGACAGAGCCGTGCCGACTTCCGCACCATCAACAATGTGCTGTTGCGCGGCAACGAGCGCGACGCGTCCTCGCAGCAGCGCGGTGAGGCAGAGGCGGAGCTGAGCAAGCTGCAGGCGGCAATCGTACCTTATATGTTGCGCCGCGAAAAGCGTGACGTTCAGGCGGTGCGTAGTCGTAAACAGGACACCGTTGTGTGGGTACGGCTCACGGAAACTCAGCGAACCCAGTACGAGGCGTTTCTCCGCACGAAAGAGGTGGAGGCATCGCGCGGCGGTGATGAAGGGACAAACCCGCTGATGCTTCTTACAATGCTTGGCCAGATCTGCAATCACCCTTGGCTCAATTTGACGGACGAGGCGTTGCGCTCCGCCGTCGAGAAGCCGTTTGAGGCACCGTGCGAGGCGGTGGGCAACATTCTGAGTGGCGCGAAGCTGTGCGTCGCCCTTTCCCTCATCACGCGTGCCATCAACGACCAGCGCAAGGTGCTCGTGTTTTCTCGCTCGAAGGTTCTACTGACGCTCCTGGCTTCGCGTTTGAAGGATTGGCGCGTGCCCCACACGCGCATCGACGGCGACTGCAACAGCGAGGATCGCTTCGCTCACGTGAACACCTTCAATAGCGATCCCTCCATGTGGGTGTGCTTGCTCACCACGCAGGTAGGCGGCGTGGGCCTAACGTTTGAGAGCGCGTCGTGCGTGATCCTGATGGACCCTAGCTGGAATCCTTCTGCGGATGCCCAGGCCGTGGACCGCGTGCACCGCATTGGCCAAACACGCGACGTTCTCGTGTATCGCCTTGTCACAAGCGGCACCGTTGAGGAGAAGATCTACCGCAACCAGGTGTTTAAAACAATGGCCGCAAAGCAGTCCACCACTACCGCCGCCTCGACTGCGGACCAGAACAACGACCTGTTCCGGTACTTCACACGCATTCAGCTGCGCAGCATGTTCGATTTTGGCGACCTGGAGGACAGCGAAACAGCCAAGCAGCTTGCGCAACTTCACCCGGACAAGGTGTCTGCGGAGATGCTGCGGTTGCCGACGGAAGTACCTCTTGTTTGCGCCGTCAGTGACAATGGCTGCGTGCTCTGCGATGAGGTTACGCTGGACGACGAACTGATCGACACCGAAGAAGCGGTGCCTTTTTCTCAAGCCCGCAGCGACCACCACGTTGGCTTCGGCGGAAAACGTTCACGCGGCCGCAGCACTTCCCCGCCACCTCATGGTTCACAGCCAGATAAGCGACCTCGCAGTGAAACCAGCGACGCGCTGTCATCGGCACAGCAGATGGCCTCAATGGTGGCTGAGCTGGAGTCCGCGACGACGACTGTCCGTGCACGGCCCTTAACTAATGAGGCTGCGCTGCCACGCGCATCCACTGACATGTCTGCATGCGATGACGTCGCCCCACCTATGCCCCTTCGTGGCGTGGACGCCCATGTACTCGACGAGCCGAAGCTGGTATCGGAGGACGTGGCACTCCCATGCGCACCGGTAGCTGTCACAGACAGCGACGTGGTCGATGAGTGTGTCTCGGATGCTCCTGTGGGGCTGCCGGCCCTCAGTGTGACATTCACCAATCACCCCACGAACGAGCCAGTGCCTCTTGTCGCCTCTGTCGACGAGTCGTCCAGTACTCTTGAGGACCCCTCACAGCCACCGTCAGGTGCGCAGAGGTCACCGCAGAAAGTGTTGAGCAACGTCCTCCACACCTTTCGCCAGTTCTGGGCTTGACAGGCTCAGCCACGCACGCACACACGCACAGGGAAAGGCTCGGAGATCGCCAATCGCAGCGGTCGGTGAACGCCGTTACTCACGCGTGACGCCGCAGCTGTTGTTTCACAGCCTGCAGGTACTCGCTGTCTTTTTTTTTTTTTGCCTTCCGTTTTGTTTCTCTGTACCTTAGATTCACTAGATTCTTTTCGTCTAACTGTGGGTAGAACACACACGAAACCAGAAATGCAGACCCAACCAGCGTCGACAATGGTTGCACAGAGCCCGTGCGAGCTGTGGCGCGGTGTGTCAGCTGGATACTGTTGCCATCTGACCCGCTGCGCCAAAGCAAATAATAGACATCAACACACAGTCTGGTGGGAATCTTGAGCACCTGCTTACATGCGCCGCCAGCGTCACAGCGATGCGCGACTACGTGCGCCATTGGACAGCACACGCACACATACACACACCATGCGGTTGCTACTGCCTTTTCCCTCCGGTTTCGCTTCCTTCTTTCTCTCTCTCTTTTCTGGCTTGGCGTTGATACTTTTGTTGCCGGCGTTCTTCCCACAAGCACGCACATTTTTATCCTTTCTGCAGACCGTCACTTGGTGCGATCCCACCCGTTTTTCCTTAGCTTTTTTTACTTATTCACAATGGCGGTTCCCATTAGCACGCACATTTTTCGCTTTGCCGGCGGGTTCTCGGTGACGGAGCTGCTGATGCCGAATGGCTCCTCGCTGCTTAGTCCCTCTCCGGCTCACCAGTCGCCGCCACAGGCCGGCGCCAAGGGATCTTCTGGGTTCGATGGGATCACACGGTGGTTTCAAGGCGGCAAGGGATCACGCGCCGCGGTTCACTCCACCACGCTGGAACAAGACCTTGCGAAGTACACCCAAGAGTACAGGTGGCTTGCATCCGGTCTGGCCTTGACACTGGTGTTCTGCGGCGGGAATGGCGCCATACTCGGGAGTATCACAAGCGTCGTTTTGAGCGGCACGAGCGGCAAGGACAGGTACGTGAGCGTCAAGCGGTGGATCAACGAACACTCCTAGGCCAGCGCACGCGCTTGCATGTTCTTCACAGAGAGTGCCCCACTATACCCGGAGAGTGAGCGAGCCGTGATCAGCCGTTGCCACTAATGCCAATAACCCAACGTGCGTCTACCGCCTCCCTTTCTCGGTGTTCGTCTCACACCACAGCTGCACTGCACTCGCGGGCACATGATCACAGACAACAGTACTGCTCTGTCCTGCTTCTGTCAAAAAACAACAACAACACAGGTGTGCACAGCTGCGAAATGTACTTGTCTTAGGCACCAGGTTCCTTAAATGACAACCGTTCGGTATGAACAAAATGGAGGAGGACGGCTACCCCGCTGTGTGTGGGGACTGTCAGCTCTCCACGACTGCACACCTTGTGGTCTGTCTGGCGCATAGCTCGCCATCCTTCCGCACACCTTCACCTCTTCCCCTTCTCCGGTGTGACCGTTGGCCTGTGCAACGCATTCGGAGGCGTCGATCGGTGCTTCCCGCCTTGTTGTTTATCATCGCGCCTTCTTCTCCCCCCTCTCCCCTTTACTCTTCTTCTTTCCACCCTCCTATGCCTTGTTTTGTTCGTGTGTGTTTGTGCGCACAAGCGTGTTAACGCTCCTCTCGTTGCCCTCTGCCGGAACAGTAGTTTCTTTGTCTTTTTGTTTCGGCCAGTATGAGCACATTTAGCATCTTTGGTATCATCACTTCGCCCACTTTCCAGAAGTGCAGCGAGGCGGCGGAGTATATCAACAAGACGTACGCCGATGACTATCACATCCTCGTGAACTACGAGGTTCCCAGGGACTACCAAGAGCGCGTCACACAGGCGGCAATCCAGGAACCCTCCCTGAAACAGGCACATGGCTTGACCGATACTTTTGTTGTGCACACAGGCCGCGAGTCGGATACAGAGACGATCATGAGTGGCGACACGTTCCTTGACGAGATGCAGCGTAAAACCACGTTTCGCGTGCTGCCGGTGCCGCCCGACGACGCCGACAGCTACCCGCACCGCGCACAGCTGTCGTGGCTGACTTACCTCCACGGCACGGGCAACATGTACTGTTGGATGGACGTGTCCATCGGCAGTGCTCCCCCAGCTCGTATTACCTTCGAACTCTACGCCAAACTGGCACCGCGCACGAGCAATAACTTTTGGCAGCTGTGCCGTGGCAAGCTGGGCAGTGTCGTGCCCCCGCCGGATGAGACGGCCGCTTCCACGCAGGCAGTGGAGCTGACGTACAAGAACTCCACCTTCTTCCGCGTTCTGAAGGATGCGTGGGTGATGGGTGGGGATGTGTCTCCAGGCCACACGGGCAATGGCGGCTACTCATGCTACGGGCGGTACTTCCCCGACGAGACGTTCGCGGTCAAGCATGACGCGCCGGGCGTGCTGGGGATGTGCAACGACGGCGCGCATACCAACGCATCCTCGTTCTACATCACGCAGAAGCGCATGTCGTGGATGAACGGCAAGTACGTGGCATTCGGCCGTGTCATTGACGGCCTCGATGTGGTTCAGGCCATTCACGACGGCGAGGTGAAGCATAATCAGTCCCCGCGAACACCCGTTGTGATCACAAACTGTGGTGTTATTGATGTCACCATGTAGCAGGCTTCGGTACAGTTCACCTTGAAGGGCCCTTGCATACCAGCTGACGAGGGGAAGGCGAAGAGCGGGAGACCCGGTGCAGCGGCGCCAAGCCGCGCTTCTTTTTCTCTCTGTGCTCCTCACCAAGGCTTGGTGTCGTCTGCCCGGCCACCGATGTAAATGAGTCGTTCGTCTCGCTTCGACTTCTCCATTTTTTTTTTGTTATTGGGTTGGCAGGGGTCGCCCGCGCACTTGCCTTCACGTGCGAACACAAGCGTACACACGCACACACACACACACAGGCTGTGCCCAGACACATGATACGATCTTTGAAAGGAGGGACTACAAAATCCCACTTCTTCGATATTGGGTGTCTGCTTGTGCGGCACCACTGGGCCCGCATGTCTCGCGGTGATGAGATTTGTTTTCCTTGTCTGGTTACTGCACATTCCCTCCGTCCGACCTATACCCATCAAGTAAGCTGCGTGGTGCACACGGATGACTCTCTTCCGCGCATCAACAACCTTTTCGTGAGCGTGACTTTGCATCCCCCACCAGACACGCATACTGCCACGCTTTGAACTCACTTCTCCTCCCACACACGTACACCACGCACCGAAGCTGGTTACCTGACTACACTAATCACGAACACGGCACACTTTGCATACACACTTTCCCTGAGGTGAGTCGGCGCACGCCACGCACCCACCGCCCCTTTTCTCTTTTTTCGTTTTGTTTTTCGCACATGGCGAAGGGCGGCGGCGCGTCATCAGATCGCGTTAAGGATCTTGTCGCCCGTGGCTTCACGAAGACCAGAGCCACACAGGCCCTAAAGGACGCAGGCAACAACTTCCAAGTCGCACTTCGGATATTGGAGTCGCAGCAAGACCGTGCGACCTCTGCAGCCGCTTCAACCGCGAACGGCCGCGGGCCCGGCCAACCACTCGCGCAATGCGGCGTTAATCCTTCACGGGCGGCGGTAAGCAAGGTGCCTACGGAGAGCCGCGAGGCCCGACGTCGGCACCCTTGCATCGTGCAGTACAAGAGCTGCCAGTACGGCCAGTACTGCCGGCTCAAGGACTACCCAGGCGACACGTGCATCCAGTACTTTCACGGTAGCTGCGTGTTTGGCGACACCTGCACGCACCGCCACTTCATCGACGGCGTTGACATCCGCGAAGGCCTACGCCCTGAAATGGAGGAGATCCTCACCACGGGTGACGGCACATTCCGCATCGTCGACACCGCTGACGGCAAGGTCCAACTGGCGGAGAGGCTGCCAGAGGCACCTGCGGAGGACACCGGCTTATCTCGGCTCATCTACGTACCCCAGCAGTCTGACTTCAACCGTGTGCGAGGTGCCGAGCCCACTCACACCGACCCCTACGCGGCGCCGCTCGCAACGTCCATTGCCGTCGAGCGCCCCAAACCATTTCTTGAATCGCTAAAACGTGGGTTGAACGACTCCACAGCCGCACGCGCGCAGACGTCGACTCCTCCCGTGCGCGTTGCAGCTGTCGACCCCACGCGCGACCTCTCCCGGGCTGCCGCCACCGCCGACCTCCATGGACCCACACGGTCCGGCCGCAAGAAGCATCCGTGCATTGCCCAGTTCGGCACCTGCAAGTTCGGAGACACGTGCAATCACGCTGACCGCGATGCGGATGTGTGTGTGCACTTCCTCAACGGCCGCTGCCGATTCAAGGCTGACACGTGCCGCTACCGCCACGAGACGGAAGAGGAGTATATGCAGAAGCTCGTGGCTGAACTGGATGCGACTGAGCGCGACATGGACCACAACTTGAGTGAGGCAGAACAGGACGGCGCGGACGGCGACACCTGGGCGGGTGCGGAACCAAGTTCGTCATCCAAGCACAAACACCGCCTCCAAAGCTGCGGCATGGACGGTGCGCCGCAGCGAAATGCGCAGCCGTTGACCACGCCGGCGGAGACGGAGCAGTCTCTATTCGCGTCTGCCTTTGTGGCCGCAACGGATGCCGTGGCTCCTGCGCCTGCCCGACGCGAGCCGAACCCGTATCTCCTCAAGGAAGCGCAACGCCGGCCGTTCACCGCTTCCGAGTTTCTGCCGCGCGAGCTGATGACCGACGACGAGGAAGAAGGGGAGTTCGATGAGTATGGGGACGACGGCGACGACTATTCACACAATGGCGCTGCCGGCAGCGCGGAGAACCCACAAGACGATGCTGAGATGGAAAAGCTTCTCAGACTACTGGAGGTTTTTCCTGCTGCGGATCCGTTGGTCGTCATGCAGGCAGTAAGGTCCTGCAACGGTGATCCGACGGCCGCTGCGGAGATGCTCACCCGCGTGTCGTCTCTGGAGTCTCGGGAAGAGGGCGTTGACGAGGTCCTCGCGCAGGCTCTCTTGGAGGAAGAGAAAGAGGTGAACGCCACAACAGAGCGCGAGGCCGCCGCACGCTGCGAAAGCCTTCTCACCCTTTGCGTCTTATTTCCAAAGGTGGAACCATCCGGCATTGAGGCGATTCTGCAGAGGTGCCAGGACGACTTCCACAGCGCGTACGGTGTGCTGCTGTGCGCGCAGGAGAATCTGTCGCGCCGCGCCTACGGGCACTACTGGACGGGGCAGGTGAATCCTGCGGAAGGCCTGCGGCTCGCGCGGCTGGAGTCGATGTTCCCTGATGTGCACCCCGACATCGTTCGCTCCACCTTCGGTAACTGCGACAAGAGCACGCCGAAAACAATTGACGCGCTCAATCAACTCACGTCTGAACTGTTGTCGCTGGAGACGCGCGAGTCACTCGGTGAGGATGCGACTCGCTGGCGCCCACACGCCGTGCTGGCACGCCCTTCGTCAAGCAGTTCGGCGCAGGATGTCGCGTGCCCTGTGCCGACTAGCGAAGAGCTCGCCGAGGCTTACCGGGACGCGGAGAGGGAGTGCCGTGAGCTGGGTGACTGGCGCCGTGTCCGTGAGCGAGCTTACCTCGTCAACACCGCTCGCATTCGCATGCTCGCGCTGGCGTCAGCTGCGTTCGCAAACAACGAGGGTCGTGTGGCTAAGCTTCTCAGCCGCGAGGGCAAGGACCTCGGTCGGGAGTACGCACGGCTGAACCGACTCGCCATGCTGGCGCTGGAACGCGAACGCCTCGCCGTGCACCCCACATCGACGTTGGATGTGCACGGCTTTCACGTGCCAGAGGCGGTGGAGGTTCTCTTCCGTCGCGTCGATCTGTGCCGAAAGCGACGTATCCACCACCTCACCGTCATTGTCGGCGAGGGCAAGCACAGTCGCCGCGAGGGCCACTCGTCTATCTATCCCGCCCTGCTGCAACACATCCGCGAAGACCCCTACTTTAAGCGTCACGTGCAGATCCGCTCCATCAAGCCGAGCTTTCTTGAGCTCTCTGTTCGACCCATGGAGTGAGACTCCTCTCATTTTTTTTTTCGTGTCGTGCGCCTCAAAGGCCTGCTGTTATGACAATTGCGATTGACTAACCTAATGATACATCTCCACCACACATCACCGTGAACGGTTGCATTCTCAACATCCTCCCCTCCGTTCCACGTAGGGGTGCATTTCATTGCTTCCTTCTCTCTGCGCGGCCTCTTGCCAACACGAATCTAACATGCTTTTTCTTTCCTCAGTGGCCGCCACCATTCGCGGATCAGTCCAAGCACAGGACGCTCGTTGCCAATGGTGCTGTAAGCTGGTATGCGGTACCCACTCCAACGCCCTCGTTTCTCTCTCTCTCGCTCGCTCTCTTCAACCTTCTCCAGCACGTTTGCGGATACCTGCAATACTGCGTTGCTCTTCTTCTCTCCCTCTGATCCGCTCCCACTTCTTTCACTGTGTCGTGTCATGTCAGCTTGCCGAGGCATCCTTATCGCGGGTGTGTCGAACCGTGCGCGCACGCAGATGGCTGAGGGATTTCTGCGTGCCCTCTCTTGCGGGGCCGTCTACATCAAGAGCGGGGGCGTACATCACAATGCCGGTGTGCATCCGCTGGCTGTGTCGGTCATGCAGGAGGTGGGGATTGACATTTCGGGTCAGTCCGTGTCCTCGCTCGAGAGCGCGCGCCGACAGAGCGCGACCTATGACGTGTACATCAGTGTGGACGCCAGCTACCACAACCGCCAGGCCGATCGCTACCATGCCTTGTCCCCGGCGGCCTCTGACAGTGCCCAGGACAACAAGAATCATGAACTCCGCGCGCACTCGATGCTTTTCCCAGCGACGCCAGCGCACTGGCAGGTCGGTTTCGATGCCGCGGACGCACGGCAGCGGTGGGAACTGTGGAGCCCGCGCGACCCTTCCATCGCCCATGAGCGCTCCACCAGACGCTTTCAAGACGATCTCTACGAGGGCGAACCGCTGTTCATGCGTTTGGAGCTGAATCCCATGCGTAAGCAGGCAAAAGTGAGTGAGCGGTGGGAAGTGGAGGAAGTCGCGACCGCGTTTGCAATGGAGAGTGCCGATGCGCAGCGGGAGCGCTTTCGTACGGCGCGGACGGCCATCGCCGCCCACTCCGTGCGGCTCTTACGTCGACTAGAAAAACGTTACGGAGAGCGGCTCATCACCAATGATGCCCTCACGGAGCAACTGAGCACCACGAACGCTGTCCTTCACGAGGCCGTGCACACCACCGCTCTGGACGGACCAGCGCCGTTCCCACGCACACTGGGCTAACATTCAGTTGCTGTGCACCCGAGTGTCGTGCTTGGGTGGGTAGCGACTCCCAGGGAACTTTTCGCAGCTCATGCAGCGGATCGGTGCGCCAGCCCCGTTTCTTCTTTCTTGGCGGACGTTCACTTTGTTCCTTTCTTCTTTTTTTGTCGCGCTTTGGAAGCGCCCTCTTCACAGTCGTAACACTCACCTTGTTTCGCAAACAACCCTGACACCACCACGATTGCAATGGCAAGCGATCAAGACAGACACCACCACTCGACGTGTTGTCCGCTGATTACGCGGCACCGCGAGAACAGCGCGCTCCGGCGTGTAGCACATTTTCTTCCTTCTTGCCGTTGATGCACACACACGCACTCTCACTCTCATTCTTACACTCCCTCTCACTCACGTACTCTTGCCCGTTGCGCACTTCTGTGCTGTCTCTTCATGCTCACGCCCTGCAACCCGCTTTGTTGCGCTGACGGCATCCTCCGTACAGCTTCGTGCCCTCTTTTGGCTTTCTCCGTTCCCCATGTACAACGGTCTCGAGGCGGTGCCCATCAAGGGAACAGGCCTCAGCGGATACGTTCAGCGAAGCAAGGCCACAGTCGGCTCACACGTGTCGCGTCTGTTGGCAGATGATGATGACCGCTCTCCCACTGACTTCATTAACCCCCTTCTCTTGAAGCGTTCACAGAAAGAGAATGACGACGTGGCTCAGCGCCTCGCGAGCCACAAGGCCATCCGCGCCGTGAAGCTCAAAGTCATCCTGTACCGTGAAGAGCGCGAAGAGCAAGGTGTCGATCCGGAAGCAATCGACCGCGAGTGCACGGAGCTGTACTCGTCACTGCTCACCGCTGCACGCCAAGAGCAGCTGGAGCTCCAGCGGGCCGGGGACAAGAAGTCGGCGGAGCGCTTTGCCGCCGCGTTTGGCGTCAAGACCGGCGGAGACGCATTCGACCGCGTCAAGGTCGAAGAAGAACGACGCGCACAAGAGGAGGAGAGGCGTCAGCAGCGCGAGCACAAGTTGATGGAGCGGCTTAAAAAGGTCAAACTGGAGTCCACAGACACTTCTTGAGTTTTCTGCCAAACAAACAAACGGCAGACTACACCACCACTGGAGACGTGTGCGCCCGGCTGCGCTCCGATACTGATACGATTGCTCTCTCGCTGCGTTCGTGTGTGGGCGCGTGCTGTGCTCAATGGCTTCCCTTTGCTTGGCAGCGGTTGCCCTCCCACCGTTCTTTGTCCCCCAACGCGCGCAGCAATGGCCTGCGGAGTGCTTAAGACCAAACAAACAATATCTCTTTATTCAGGAGGAAAGAAAAAATCTGAGCTGTATTCCTTGAGGGGACCAGAACCGGCAGCCCGTCTGGACACCCTGCCAGCACTGCAGCGCCACCCTGCGACCCTCCCCCCCTCCGCTCCTGTGAGAAGGGACACCTCTACCTGACGCGCCTCTGACCACGCCGTCTCTTTCACAATCTCCCTCCTCTTTAATATTTGTCTTCTTCTTTCCCGTGAAGGAGCATCGCTCAACAACACTGTTCTTGTTGCGTGCGTCACCGCGAGTCTGGGCCCAACAGTTGGACACTTTCATTGCGAGGCCGTGTCGCGCTCTTCTCTTCGCAAGTCAGCTCTTTTTCCTTTCTGTACAAGTACGCCTGGCCCACCCCGCCGCTTCAGTCTTTTTTCCTTGTTGCGCTCCTTTTTTGCCTCCCCTGTCTCCGCGCCAAAGAAGACGTGCGAATCATATTCACAGAATCCACAGTGACTTTTGCTTCCACCCTGCCTGGATCTCTGTCAGCGCATTGACAACTTTCGTATTTCACAACACACAAACACACAAGCTTTATATACACAAATCGAAGAGGGACACTGCACGCCATACACAGGGGAACGCCGTCGCCCTCAAAATTTATTATTATTGTTTCTTTCCGTTGCAGCCCTCGTCGAGTTATTTTCTTGTTTCTTTTTCGCCACAGCCTGTGCCAGTCAGTGGCTTGACTTGTTGTCCTGCTGGGACGACGTTTTGCTTGCTTTTCTTTTTTCTCCGACCCTGACACGCTGTGTGAACTCATGGGTGCCTCTTGCTGTTCGTCTGGAGAAGTGGCGAAGGGCTCACGGGTCAGCAGCACACCGGACAAGCTGCCGTCTGTCCGTCGCGACAGCGAAGCCCGCCGGGCGAGAGCCGCTGCGGCTGTGCCGGCTGAAGTGTCAGGCGTTCCGAGCGAGTTGCCACCGAGCCCACCTCATCCCTCCCCCAGCGCGCCGATGACAACGAGGACGCCGCGCGCGTCGACGGTGCATGTCTCTCTGGACCCCGGGCTCGAGTTACTCACGGACACCTTTGCCGTGTCGGCCACTACCCTGTCGCAACCGGATGGCCTCGGCGAGGACGCATCGTCGTGGGTGGATGTCAGTCTGCCCACACACGCCGTTCACCCACACATGCGCACCACCTCCGACGTCGCGAGTGAGGGAGACCTCGCGTCGTGGGATCCGAAGCAGGACCGCGTGCGGGCTGCCCACCGGCGGGAGCGCGAGCGGCTCATGCGCGCAGAAGCTGAGAATCGGGCTCGTGTAGAGCAGCGGGCCGCCGCCTCGCGGTGCAAGCTCACTGTGCGGATTTACAAGGAGGAGTTCATGCTCCAACGCCGCACCCTGCTCCGCGACTTTTTCTGCGAGCGCCTCACCGTTTTCCTTGATGCATGCCGCATGCAGGCGGAGGTGGGGCGTGCGCACCTAGAGCAACAGGAGACTGTCACGTGGTCAGCACTATTAGAAGCACACCCGGCTAGGGGGGACGCTGTCGCAACGGCGGCCGAAGGCAGCACACCCCCCGACCGCTTTGCGAGCACGAACAAAACCCTAGAAGAAAACCTCGGGGAGGACCGTTGCCCATCCCCGTGCTTGACAACCACCATGGAGAATGATCCACTGAGCTCGAGCTATGGTGAGTTCACCAGCTCGGCGCTGCGTGCAAATGCTACAGAGAGCCGCGCCTCTACTCAGCACGTCGATCCACGTGATGTCCTCTACGGCAAAACGGTAGCACGCGTGGAGCTGGCAAAGTCGCCGCGGCGCAGTCCACACTCACCCCACCACGCGGCGCGCAGCGTCAAGGAAACTTGAGGTTCGGTACGTGCGTGTGTCCCTGGCACGCAACCCAGAGACGGTGAACACACACTCTTCTCTTATCGACCGACTATGAACCGGCGCGCCGTCGACTTGTCGCCTCACCTGATACAGCCAGTGTTGAGCTTTACTCCCAAAACAAGAAGAAAAAAAATCCTGTCCGTGCCGTGCCGTTGGACTACGTTGGGGCTTACCTGTATATGTATTGGTGCGGCATGCGCATGCGCTGCGTACATGTGGACGTGATGAACACTGAGAAAACGACAGTAACCCCCAAAATAAAACTTCACCGCCTCGCCGCCTATCGTCGGTGCCACATAGCCCAGCGCCTCATGTCACCGTTGGCCTTCGACGGCGCGTGCCTTCCTTCCATCTGGTAGCCGAGCCCTTTGCGGCCTCTGGTCCGTTTGTGTGTGTCCCCCTTCCAAGTCAGCCGCTGCTCTTCTACGCTCTCTCCTGCTTCCCTTTCTCCACTCTTGAGCCGTTGCTCTTCTTTTTCACAGGCAAGGGCTGCTCTCTCTCTCTCACACACACACACGAAAAAAGAAAAGCGCAGGCCTTTGTCCCTCTCACGTGCCACATATCCACACACACACACACCGCGCGAGAAGGAGACGAGAAAATTGAAGAACAACACCAACATGTCTGTTAACCTGGAGGCGATGCTAGAAAAACCGGTACAATGCGTCACTGCGCTCGGTGATGTTTACACAGGCACGCTGAACGCGGTCGATGGCGCCTTTAATGTGGTCATCGCCGACTGTGCACGCAATGGACAGCCGCAGGGCGAGCCGCGCACGTTCATCCGAGGTGACAACGTTGTGTACATTGGATTTAGTGAATCGTGTATGGCACCGTGATCTACGCAGCAGAGGGAGCGCAAGGGAGGAGGCAGGCAAAGGTGAACGAGTGAGCTCGGCCCTGGAGAAGGACCGGAGGCTGCTCGTTGCCGATGATACCGATCTGTGAATGACCTCCCCGCCTCTCTCTCCTTCATTCACCTGTTGTTCTCGATCCCATTTTTTTTTTTTACGCGTGCTATAGACGGTGTTTAAAACTAACAAAGTAGCGTTCCAGTGGGTGACACGGTGTGAGAACTGCAAGGGCGATCATGAGGTCAGTGGGACTTTGTGGCCTCGCTTATAGCCCACCTTGGCACGTGCCGACCGCTTGCGAGCGGTACTGCTCGCAGTGTGGCATGACCGTGGACAACACGCCTGTCGGCGCTGTTCCTCGTCTCCGGGTACGCGCCACACTCACCCGCATCTCTACCATCTTCCCATATCTCCTCTTTCCACCCCTACTTCACCGTGTCGATACAAACATGAGCGGCTGTTGCTTCACTGAACCTCTGTACCTCTCGCTCGCACACACATTCTGACTACAGCCGTCGGCCCGAGCGTGCAGGAACAAATGGCCCTTCCTGGCGTGGCGCGCTACGAGCGCATTCCCACGCGCACGAAAATTCAGTTCTTTTGGATTTCGATGCTGATGATGGGGTTTGTGTACCAATTCCTTAAGATGACGGTCCTGCGCATCCAACCGAAGCGTGAGGAACAAATGTACATGCACCTGCAGAAGCTGTACGGCGACAACATCCCTGATGAACTGGTTAACATTGCGAAGCGCCAGCGCGAGGCCCAAGATGCACTCTCCCTCACAAACATGCTGCGCACCCCTACACCGGGCTCGACGTCGAACGCACTGCAAAACGAGCTCGACCCTCGTGCGATTTCGCGGCTGAGGAGTTGGAACGGCTACTAGAGTAGCGCCGTACCGCGTGTGGGTTTGTTTTCTCTTTTGCGGTGGCAGCACCGGGTGCCACCTTTGTCCCTTCATCACAATCCTTCTTTTTTGTTGTTGGCTGGCAGCCATTCTCGCTGTGCGTCACATCTCTCCCCTTGGTGAGAGCAATGAGTACATGATGAACCGACAGCAGGCGCGCAGGATCGCCCGCCGCGACCCCCACCCCTCGAACAACGAACGCGTCGCTCGTTACGAAGCAGAGAGGTGTTGTTGCTGGCGGACACCACACACCGCACCGCAGTGGCCCCACCAGCTGTGCGGTTGTGCGCGCCAACACCTACCGAGCCACAAAACGACTGCTACTCGGTGCTCTCTTCACCGCACAGACACGCGTCCAACGATGAGGTCACGGAACCAAGGTCGCTCGCTCATTAGATGAACCTCTCCCCCTCCCCTCTTCTCGTCCACTCACCGACTTCCTTCTCCCATGCGTGCGCGCATGAACACATGCCAACGATTTTATGCAAGGAATTGAACTGACTCCCCCCTTCGCCTCCATCCACTCTCACCTCACCATGAAGGTGTTTGTGCACGTCCGCGAGAAAGTCATTCCTGTCCAGTGTGGTGACGGTACGCAGGAAGTGGTCTGGCTCGGCAACGCCGCCATGATCCACTACGACCGCAGTTTCGGACGAAAGTACGGACCCGTTCTTGCGATCCAAAAGGAAGGCGGTGTGGTGTGTGACCCGTCCTCACGTGTTTGCGATGCCCTGGACGACAACCAGCACGTGTTTGCCCAGCTGGAGGAGCAGGGCGCGGAAGCCTCCCCATGAAATGGTGTTCAAGTCACCGCAACACGAGCCCACCTCTATGTAGGGCACACATTTGCACACACACACATCGTCGGTGACCACTGGCGGGGCCAGTTCCTGTCGTCTCAACCGTGAACGATTGTTTAACGAACAGCAGCAACAACAGCGTGAAGTGAAAGAAACGCGGTGACACGCCTTTTTCTGTTGGTCGGTCACTTGCTGCCGTGCTGAGTGAGCTGCACGCGCCGCAGCTCTAACCTCGCCACCCTTCCCTTCTCTTGAGCCTGTGTCCGGGCTCGTGGCGCCTCGGCCGCCACGCAGCCAGACCTCCCCCCTCTCTGCGCTCGTCTACGGCTCGTAGCGTGCATCCGACTCCCTCTTTTCTTTCATTACTTCTTCATCTTCTCTTCATACCGTGTTATCGCGTCAGCACTCGCAGACGTTTCTATTTCTTCTGTGTCGCCTCCCGCGCTGTGCTCACCTGGCCTGCTTCGGACACTGACGCCACACGCCCACTGTGTGAGATCCTGCTCTTCACCTCAGGCAGCTCTCTGTATCTCGTTTGTGCGTCTGTGTGCGTGCTGTGGTTGTTTCCCCGGCCTCTCTGAACGGCATGTTCTCTGGTGCCCAGGTGTACCAGGTCGCACGCTCGGTTGCGCACGGGGACGGTGACTGGGCAGAGGTGCCACGCTGCGTGCGTGAGGCCATCGTGCTGGCACTTGCAAAAGGAGACTCCCCTGTCCCGCCGCTTAACCACGCCTCGCGCGCGCCGACCTCTTCGCAGCCCTTCTTCGACCCCTCCTCGCCGTTGCCTCCGGTGCTGACCGAGGGTGTCGTGCAACGCAGTGTGCACACGTTCGAGGATGCAGAGTGGATGCGTGATCAAGCCGTACGCGCCTTTGCACAATTCCACAACACCGTTGAGGTGCTGCACGCCGCGATGAACTCTCAGCTGTCGCCGCTTCTCCGGACAGCGATGCAACTTCATCCAGACGTGCTGGCCAACGTGAAGGAAGAGTTCAACCTGACGCGGCGTGATGCCATTCCAGACGGCGTTGCGTTGCGCGACAGTGACGTTGCCAGTATTACCCACCAAGAGTACATTTTAGATGAACTGGCGTCGGGCTTACGCGACCTGCGTGACCGCTCCGTCTCCTTAGCCGCCAACTTCCTGACCGACGAGGAGAAGCGGGCGATGGGCGCCAACCCAGCCTATCTGCTGCCCGACACGCGCGAGGAGATGCAGCGTCGGCACGCACTCGCCTCCAAGCCGCTCTCTTCACCGCTCAAGACAGCCACAAAGGCCCACACAGCGACGCCAACAAGGGCAGACAAGCGAGTGTCCATCCAAGAACCCGGACCGGAGGTCGAAAGCCCGTCGCGGTTTCGCAGCGACGCCTACTTGTGTGAACTACGCGAACGGTACATGCTGCGGCTGGCGCAGCTCAACGAGGCCGAGGAGGCGGAGAAGGCGAAGCAAAGGCTGACGGCGTCACGGGCTCATCACGAGCGAGGAAGCCACCGAGAGGACCCAACCCGGATCCACTCCCGTCGTCGGCTTCACGTATCGTCCCCTGATTCGTCCTCTTGTTTGTCTTCTCGGTCGGAATCATACACACCCAACGAGCGCAGCAGGGAGAGCAGCTCTTCATACAGCTCGGAGTATGCTGACTAGATGCGGCCTTACCATTGTATTCACTCAACCACCGGCTCTACTTGCAGGGTTTTTTTTTCTTCTTCTGCGTTGTACACTTCTCACTGCTGCCTCTTTCCCTGTGCTCGGCAGTGCTCTTTTTCCGGAACATTTCCATCCCCACTTCCATCGTTGCTGGCCACAGATGCCCTCTAAAGAGACGAGAGCCAACGCAGAGCTCAAAGTCGAGTTTCCCCCCGCGACAATCGCGCCTCCGCGCTAACACACGCAGCCTGACTCGACGTGTCTGCTTGCCGTGCTTTTGCCTTGCTTTTTGTGCTCTGCCGACGGCCCGTTGCCGCGCAAAGCTCACTTGTGTCGCTACTGTGTCTAGTGACTCTCATCAACACCACTTCTCGCTGACGACGACCCTTGATCTTCCCTTTGTTCTTTTCTGTTTGCAGTGAACGTACGTGCGCCACTTCCCGTGCGGACGCTTGCACTTACCAACGCTGCACTCAGCCCTCTTGATACCCACACACGTGGATATCAATTGAGAGAGAGGAAGTGAAGTGAAGAGCGGCCACACCGTTGTTTCTCTTCAGCCGTTTCGTCACTGTGTGTGAGTGTGCACCACATCGCACCACCGAGAACTCCTTTCCCCCTTTTCGAATTGTCGGATCCGCCGTTGCCCTTTTTTTTTTTTGGTTCACTGCGGAGCTGCACTGTCACTGATGGCGTCTCACCCAACGCTGCTGTCACAGAGGGCTTCTGGTCCTCCGACGGACATTAGTCAGGCGTTAACTCTGCTACAGCGGCAACTTCAACCACCGTCGGTGTTCATTCCAAACTTGCCGTCGGTACTGGATGTCCTTGGGAGTCGCATGACCCCGCCACATAGCACGTCACCACATGAGCACGTTTACAACTCTCCGGCACGCGAGTCTTCCCCACCACGCTCACACAGCCAGGCTGCGCGGCAGCTACCGTACTCATCGGCTCCGCTCCCGTCTTACATCTCGCCAACACGCTCTGCCAGTAGCGTTGTTGGCAGGAAGAAACCCATGGCGGTCTCACGCACAGCGGCGACGGGACGGCCTCTCGCCTCTGAGCTCGCCTCATTCCGCCCCGCCAGAACCCCCCGTCAGTGTGGCGTCGACCGTGGCAGTGGCGTGCGAGCCGATGATGCTGCCGGACGCACCACGGGCGTGGGCACAGTGTCAACCAGCGAGCGCACTCGTTGCCGGAACGAAGTGGCCAAAAAGCTACTCGATCTCCATGACGAGATGAGTGAATTGTGCGAGTGCCGCGAGAAGATCGTACACCAGGTCGAAGAGGCCATGTGCGTCGATCCACGGCGCGCGAAGGAGGCACGTGGGGTGGTCTCGGTGCTGGCAGAGCCCCCGGACGACCAGAAGAAGGCACTTCATCTCTTCTTGAAAGCCCTCGACGACGCCCGGAAAGCGAGCGTGGAGCTGGTGGCCGCTTACTTGACACCCGAGGAAAAACGCTTCCTCGGCATCAATACGCACCTCTTCCAAACACGTGAGGAGAGGGCCACGACGTACCAGTACGCACCGCCGCGACCGGACAGCTCGGCGCGCAGGAAGGCGAAACAGTCTGCGTGCGAGCCGACCAGTGCCGCTGACGCGTCGAGCGAAGTGTCTGAGGTGGCGTCAACGACTCACCGCAGCAAGACAAGCGGAACCTCCTCTGTGGCTACCCGCAGCTCGCACCAAGGCCAACCGGTGCCCTCTGCACACTCGGGCACACAGGCGCAGTCGCAGCCCACCACCAACTCCGTCTCTGCGCACCAAAGCTCGCGGCAACCGTCCTCTGCCGCCGCATCGTCGCAGAGATCTAGTCGGGATCGCCCAACGAAGACGCCAGAGAACGCACCCATGTCGGCTGCGCTCCCACAGTCATCGCACGGCTCGTCCGCTTCATCGCGCCGCTCTCAACACGTAGATCCTCAAGTGACAGTCCCCGCTGCACCACAGGGCGTAGGCAGCACCTTTTCGTCGGGCGTGGTGCCGGCTGCTGCCGCCACGGAGGTCAGCGCGCGTGTCTCACCAGCTGTCAGTGCCTCCATGTACTCCTCACCGGCGTACTCGCCCGCGGCTGGGCAGCAAAGTGTAGAGGGACCTCTTTCCCCAGCTGCCGGCGCGCAGCCTGAGCCTGTGTGGTCGGCACCGCCTGCGCTGGCTCCACCGCAGTTCAGTGTGAAGCAGTTCAACGCTGCGTCCTCCACGTCGACGACGGAGAAGGATGTCACACCAGAACGTGTGTTCCAGCCCAAACTGTCTGCCTCAACACTGGGTGGCTCACCGAGCGATTCGCCGCACTCTGTGGGACGCGTGCCTCAGACAACACCCGCCATGCCTGCACCGGCACCCCCTGTCGCCGCCGTGCCTCCCGCTTCGGCCGCCGCGCCACCGCCGTGGACTGTTTCTGTTGCAGCCACAGGGACGACCGTGTCTGCTACACCACCACCTCTGCCTGCCGCGCCGAGGGTGGCCAACACCCGCCCTGAGTTCAAGCGATTTGTCATTGACTCCGACAGTGACAGCTCGTTGCTGTAGAGCGCTCCTTCATCGTACCGGGAGGGGGGGGGGAATGGGTGGGGACGGAAGCTAAAGAAATGCGGGCCGCCGGCTGTCCGGCACAGCCTGGCACGACACAAACACATCCACCCACACACAAACTGACCGATTCTTTCTTGCGTTGCATACGCCACCACGGCTTTAGATTTGTGGGGAAACTCCCTCCTCTTTGCTCTCGTTTCTCCTTTTTTTTACGTGGCCGTAGACGACCACGCTAGACCTCTTGTCGAGAACCGCGAAATAAGAAACTGCCGAGCGCGGGCGATGGTACAGCCGAAGACACCTACATGAACCCTCCCGGGCCCACGGTGTGCGCTGTGCTTCTTGAAGTCTGTCCGGAGGAGGTTGGGGAGAATACGCCCACGACTCGCCCAGTGCTGTGTTGTGCGTACTGTATGACTGCTGGCATCAAGACTTTGATTTGCGGCACTCGGTGCGCGGGGTCGACCCTTCAACCTACTCCCTCCCCCCACTTCGTGTTGAGAAGATATGTATCAAACGCACGCAGAATTCTTCTCTCCTCACTTTTAAATTGCCTCCTCGTCTTGTTTCAGGTTCACTTTGCACCGACTTCGTCGCGAGAACACACACACATACACGTACACACCTAAACACGCGACACTGTCCCAACTAGCCGATGCAGCGCCTCCTCTCTGCGAGCGTTTTGCGTACGGCGGCATCACGCCGCCTCGCCGCATACAGTCTGCCACCTGCCAGCCGCAGTGCGCTGACACAGCCGCCCCTCAGTGCGCTGTGGGGTGCGACTCGATTGACCACGACAGCCGGTGCGACGGGACGTGAGGGATCAGCTGTGCCCGGCTTTGGTGGTGACGTCGAGGACCGCGAGGAGACGCACCCTGACTTCCAGCCGCGCATGGTCGCGACAGACCTCGCGGAGGATGAGGTGGTCATGATCAAAAAGGACATTGACGACACCATCAAGGAAGAGGATCTGGTAGTGTTCATCAAGGGCGTACCAGAGGCACCGATGTGCGCCTTCTCGAAGCGCATTATCGATGTGCTTGAGGCACTTGGGGTCGAATACACGTCGTTTGATGTCCTCGCACACCCAGTCGTGCGCACGTACGTCAAGGAGGTGAGCGAGTGGCCCACGATTCCTCAACTCTTTGTCAAGGGGGAGTTCTGTGGCGGTGTCGACATTATTCTCAAGATGGCAGAGAGCGGCGACCTGCAGGTGCTCCTCGACCAAAAGGACATTCGTCACCGCGACTCGGCCAAGTAGGCAGCCCGTGTACCTGGCGTTGCGGAGGGTAGTCTCTCTTTCTCTCCCTCCATTATGTGCGACATTCTCCTTCATGCCGTGTCGTTTCTCTTCTTGCCGCTTGCTCCGCTGTCGTGGGGGAACGTGCAGACCTTTCACGGAGCGACGTTATTCACAAATGGTGTTATGGAACGCGCCGTGTCATGGCGTGTACTGATCCGGGCGCTTTGCTATGGGTACCCTTAAGAGAGAAAAAAAAACTACCTAGGGCAGCCATGACATCTGTACACTCAGCTCCATGATTCTCTTACTTCTAGTCAGGGAGAGAGCGCTGGTCTTCTCGCACGACGTGTGCCACCTCAAAGGTGACCCCCCTCCTTTCCCCTGCCACACACAGTTGCCGCGCGCTGACTGGCGCAGAACGTCCTTTATACCACACATACATACACACACACACACACACATCGGAAAGGCCACTGGCGCGACGGCGTGGAATTCGTTCTTTTGCTTTGATTGACAGACATCCCCAATCACCTCCCCTAATCCCTCCCTCTGTTGATCACTTGGCTTTGCGTCACGTCGGCGATTTCTGTTTCACCTCCCTCCACTGACAGGCTGTGAAAGCGTGTCGCGCCGCCCAGAGTTGCCCGGAGCTGCGGGGGACCCGTCTTTTTCTCACTGGTACCACAGCGGCGATCATGAAGGCACCGACATCTACGAGGGGCTGGATCACAACCAACATTGTCGGCGGCTTGGGCAACCAGCTCTTTCTCATCGCGAACTTGCTTGCCACGGCGCGGCGCAATCGCTTGCAGGCAGTGCTTCCCCAGTACGCGTTCAGCAGCAGCCAGGATGAACCCAGACCAACCTACTGGGCGTCCATCTTCGCGCAACTACCGACGCTCGATGTGCTGCACGATCTCCCGCCGAACCTAATCCCCAAGCCGCGTGAGGTGGTCGTCCCGGAACGACGGCCGGCTGGGCCGATTGTCCTTGCGGACCCAGATCCCCACACACTTTACAACCTCGTGGGCTTCTTTCAGTCTGATCAGTTTTTTCTAGACCACCCGCTCAAGCTCGACTTTGTCCCCACCGAGCTGCGTGCCGTTGGGCGAAGGGTGCTCGTAGAAAACTACCTGCACGGCAATACGCACGCACACGTTGCCGCCCTTCACGTGCGCCGCGGTGACTATCTGAAGCACCGGGATGTCTTTGAAACACTGGAGATGCCGTACTACGACGCCGCACTCCGCCAACTCTTCGGCTACCAGCTAGTGGTGGCCGGTACAGCGACGGCTCTTCCGGCCCCTCTTCACGTGCTTGTTTTCTGTGACGAGGAGAAGCACGGCGACCTCGCTGTGGGCTACCTGAGCAGCAAGTACAGGGGCCTGCAGGTGACCTTGGTGCACCCCAAAAATGAGAAGGCCTTCAGTTTCGTTGAGAGTGTGACACAGCCGAGGGAGGTCATTGAGTTGCTCATGATGACGCAGTGCAACGATGTTGTCATGGCAAACTCCACCTTCTCCTGGTGGGGCGCATACCTGAATGACAAACCGCTTCGCCGCACTGTGGCACCGAGCAAGTGGTTCGTGCAACACCCCTATCCTCAGTCCAACCACCTCTACTGTGCTGATTGGATTCTTTTGTGAGTCACCATCGCCCAGAACTAGTTTGTGTGCACTTGCCCACGTAAACGCGCACTAGCCCGACTCTGAGCGTGCAATCTCTTGTTCACGTCGCGGCATCGAATACTACACAGATAAAACAAACGGAAAAAGTTGGAGTACACATCGAGCGAAGGTATCTCACCGAGTACTCGCAGCAGGTCGTGCCGCTTGTTCACAGCTGGGACAGAAGAAGCCTTGTGCTAACCAGCACTGCTGCGTATCACTGACTCAGGTGTGCGACCCTATTTCCTTCCACGTGATGTCCCCAATACCATTCCTTTCGGCTGCTCATACTGTTGCATTGCGTCAGGACAGGGCGCCGCTGCCTGCTCACGCCTTTCACATTCTTTTGGACACGGGCGACTTTATTGCGCAGTGACGACTGACCCTTTTTTATTTTGTTTTGCTTCTCTTTTCCATGCAGCGCTTACTTGGACAGGCCGCGGCGTTGCATGGTGGCTTCAACGTGTACCACACCAGGGCTGACTGCCTGGCAGTGCTCAAGGCGGTCGAGGCGATTCGCCCTGCGTGGTGGAACGATCGCGTGTCGTGCTTTGTGGCCTCCCTCGAGCGGCTCTGCACACATTTCCCAGATGCCAGTGTATCGCGGGGAGAGGCAACATCTCCCACACACCCCATTGTGCTTGTTGAGGGGCTCGACGGTGTGGGCAAGACACGTGTGACGACGACCCTTGCGGAGCGCATCCACGGCGTGGTGCTCTGCACACCACCGGCTGAGTGGAGTGATATACGCCCCCTCTACCGCGACGAGGACGCGGCCGTCGCCCGCTGTTTTTACTGTGCCGCAAATTACCTGGCGGAGGCGCAGATGGTAGCGTGCGCGCGGGCTGGCCCAGTCGTGGTGGACCGCTGGTGGAGTTCCACATGTGCCATGTCGCTGGCAAACCTCGTCACGAGCGTGGAGGGTCTGCCTCCCGCAGATCACCCAGTCTACGCGTGGCCGAGCGATCTCACGAGACCAAGCGCTGGGTTCCTCCTCCACGTGGACGAGGCGATTCGCATCGAACGGATTCGCCGACGTGCACCTGAGGATGCGGAGGAGAAACGTCTCTCCTCCCACGCCACAATGCGGCAGGTGGCCATGGAGGCTTATCGCCGCACGCGCGTGCTGACGGAGGTACCTGCACCAACCTACCGCACGGCGGTGAACACGATCCTCTCTGCTTTGCATGAGCGGGGCTTGATTGGCGAGCCACCCCTTTTCACCAAGAACGAGCTTGAAGAGGTAAAGCCGTTCTAAGCCTTCGTGTGTGTGTGTGTGTGTGTGTGTGTGTGTGTGTGTGCAGTCTCAGCACATGAACTCACGAGTCTAGTTTTCAGGCTCATTTTCTTTTTTGTTGTTGCAGACACCATACTCCACCTTTGGCAGGTGCATCCCTTCCTTCTGCATTCGTGAAGAAAAGCAACCACAGCAAAAACATCACTCCACCTGTGCCCATTATTCCTCTCACCCCCTTCCGTATTCAGTGTCCATTACCGCGTTTCTTGCCTAACAGCACATCCTTTCCATCTCCTCTCTTTCTTTCCTCTCAACAGTACCCCCCCCCCCCCCGGCACGGTGAAAAACACAAAAAAAGTAGCACTACCCGCCCTCTGTTTCGGTTCATCTCCTTGCGCGGCTTGCTGTCAGCGGTGCACCGGTCATTCCCCTTCTTTCCTCCCCGTGCACCCACTCTGTGGACATTCGCGGTTGTTCTGCACAACCCTCCTTCCCTCGCACTGATTTTTTCTTTTTTGTTGACTTATGCCTGCTGTGGTGGCGCAGCCCAACCGAGGTGGCCAGCCTGGCGTGGGGAAGCTTGTGCCGCTCAGTGTTGCTGTTGCGGCGGTTCTCTGCGCGTGGAAACTCTACAAAACATGCTCCACACCGGTGCATCCGCGCTGCATTGCGGTGGTCTACGACACGCGCCGGCGTTCTGTTCTCTGCACATCGGCCGACCGCGAGCGCAAGCGTGAGAGCCTACCGCAGATCGACCACTTTAGCCCCCTCGTCTACCTGAGTAGCTTGTTGGTGTACAGCAACGACTCTCTTATCGTGACACCGCCCACATCGTTCTTTGGCGTCTTCACTTTGCCGCGTAGTGTGTTTGAGGTCCCCGGCGAGGCGGTGGACTGCAGCGTGGAGGGAGTGCACTTACCTGATGGCGTTGTCAACATGGTCGTCACCGTGCGCTACATGATTCCCTTTGAGCAACTGGAGCGGTATCTCGCAGCGGTGGGACCCAACCCACCGAACGAGTGCATTGCTTTGGCCGTGGCGAGCGTCGCACGCACACACTGCGGCGCCTTGTCGGTGGGCATCCTCATTAGCAAGTCACGTCGCGAGGCGGTTTTCATGGAGGCCTTTCGATCACACCTCGCGTCGCGGCTCATGTCGGACGCAGCTGTTAACCTCGTTGAGGTGCTGGTGGAGAACGTGGAGATCATCGACGGCACATCGTAGCAGAAGGAGACCCGTGTGCGTGTGTGGAAGAGGGGAAGTGAAGTTGCTGCAGTAGGGGTGCGTAGAAGGAGGTGCCTCCCCTACGACAATTTGTTCTCGTTTGTTTGTTTTGTTGAACTGTTGATCACACGTACCCGACAACCAGGAGCACACCCTCGTTCCGGCGTGAACACCATCGAGACGCTTGGCTTGTGAGAGTTGGCGCAACCCTCTCCGGTACTTCTTCATTGCACTCGTTACAGCTTTAGCCGTGAACTGGACATGCCTTTTTTCCGAATCGTCACCTGCACCTCCTCTCCGCCATACTCCCTCGTTCTCCTCACTCTTCGACCGTAGCGTGAACCTGCTCCACAACGAGCCGCGACTTGTCACTGCCGACACACCCACACATCCACACATCTACACACAGAGAGAGAGAGAGACCCAAAGACGCTTTCGGCCACCATGAGCGCTGTTCAGCTCGTCTCCAACCCGACGCCGGACGTCACGACATACAGGTGGTCTCCCCCGGGTGTGGACAAGCTCACACGTGAAAACAAGCTCTCGTCCTTGCCCTTCTGGGCGCCGAACGACACGACGAAGCGCCACCAGTTTCGCCTTGTGCTTCTCAAAGGTCTTGTGCCGAACGCAGATGAGGGCGAGGACGCCCTAGGGCTCTTGGTGGAGCTGATCCCTCCCCCCGACGGCTCGGCGTCTGCGTATCCGCAGGGCTGCATTGTCACGGCAAGTCTCGTTCCCCCGGAAGTCGGCGAACATGGTGCGGCGGCGGAGCTCGTTTGCACAAAAAAGTCGATGGCCGTGCTCGACGAGAACCATTTGCAGATCAGTTTCCCCGAACTGGTCCCGTCGCGGTATGTCCGCGATGAGCGGTACCTCTCGCCTGACACGAGCGCACTCACGTTGCAAATACAGCTGCAGACAGGCGCGAACATCGTTGCTGAGCAGGTGGCCGCGCCGCTCTCGTCACTGTGGGGTGCAATTTCCTCCACCTTGGCATCCTTGGTCAAGGAGACGGAGCGGGTTGTGCATGACGTACGCGTGGAGTTTGCGCAAGGGACTGCTGGTCACAGCGCGGGAGGAGACGCTGGTGCGGTGGATCCGGAGCCGCAGACAACCCCGTGGGCAGGCGTGCCGAAAACGTGGCAGGGACGCGAAGACGCGTGGCGCTCTCTCGTTCGCGTGCAACTGGGCGAAGACGAGGGCACAGCACTGTACGGCCCTGAGCGTCCTATGACGCTGGACGAGAAGAACGCGCTGGTGCAGGTTGGCGTAAATCCTGCCGCCTTGGTCGACTTGCAGCACAGCTTTGTCTATGACCGCGACGTACATGAGGGGCTGCTCGAGAGCCCGACACTGAACCACATGCGCTACTTGTTGGTCCCGAAGCGCATGAAGGATGACACGTTCTGGCGCAACTACTTCTGGAAGGTGGCTTGCCTTGCCCACTGCAGCAATGAAGATCAATCACGCACAGTCCTGACCATCCTTAACGCCCCTCCAGCCGAGGCACCGAAAGCGACTCACCATGTCACCACATCCATCACCGCTGAGGAGATTGCGTCTTGTGTGCGGGACGCGCAAGATTCCACCACGCTGCTGGTCGAATACCTTGCCGATGGACCTAGCGCAGACGATGCGTTGCTGGTGGATACGGCCGCAGAGACGTGCAGAGGGCACATCAAGCAATTGGAGCCGCTGTTTCATCGCACCGACCTGAGTGAGGCTCAACAGCAGGCAATTGGCGCTGCGCTGCGTGGCCTTCGCGCAGCATTGAAGAAGCACAACGAGGCCATGACTCAGACCTCCCTACCACCGACGTCCGCGTCTCAGGGTCCCGCGGTGAGCTCGCACGAAACGATTCCTGTGCCCACCACACCGCCTCGTGCTCCTGCGGTGTCAGAGGCGACCTCGGTGAGCACCGTCCCCGTTGCTGGTGAGGTGACAGAGGAGGCGTCACCTTCCCCAGTTCCGGTCCTGGTCCCAGAAACGAACGTTGCTCCCTCAACCATCACAACCACCTCGACCCCAGCCGTCGGCACCTCACCGGCACCGCTGGCGTCCGCTTCCGCAAGCAAGGCGCGTAGTCAGTCGCGGACATCACAGATTGAGTTCCCCAAGATGCCGTGGGAGGAAGAGGAAGACGAATGATAGTCATGAACACTGCCACCCCCACCCCTCTGTGATGACGCACCACCACTGACCAACATGCGTGAGCTCAACGATCTTTCTGTCCTGTTGCTTTCGTGGCACCAACAAAACGTTGTTTTTCTTTGCTTTGCCTGTTCTCCTTGGGCTGACATTGCGACTTCTGACTCACATCATCGTCTCTCTTGAGTTCTTTGGTATTGCAGCGTGTGCACTGGGCTTTTTTTTTTTTTTTTGCTTGCCAGAGTAGGCCCCTGATCGCCAGCAACGTAGTCTTGCCCCATTTTTTTTCTTCCTCTTCCCAATCTCAACTCTGCGTGCACACCAACGGCACGTCAGTGTCTTAGGTTGAGCCGCCGTGTGCACTGTCGGCCACTCTGACAGCCTGTCCGTACACACCTTTTTTTCTCCCTTTCACGCTGATGTCCAAGGTGCGTTTAACATACAGTGTGTATGTGTGTGCTCGTGACACATGGCCCCGCCTATTCTGCAATGTACGAAATGGGCTCATATCCCTCTCACATTCGCTCTCGTCTTTGCACTCCCTACTCCATCACACTCTCGCGCACCTCAGGTTCTTTTTGGTCTGTTTCGTAGGTCCGTGGTGAAGGTTGCTGTCAGCAACAGGTTTTTATTCCTCGTGCCTTGACACGCTTTTCTCTCGCTTTTTGTTTGTTGATCGCGCCTTCATGTGGCGCCGACTGACCGCTCCCGTGGCGCAGTCTTGCGGTCTCTCCTGTGCGCGTGCCATCGCCACAAATGGTCGAGTGACGAATGAGGATAGGCGCTGGTGGCTCATCCACCTCGAGTGTGCACCAGACATCACACCGGGCACGTTCGTCTCCTGGTTGGACTGCTGTGGCACTCACGCGACGAAGAAGCTGATTGAGCGCAACATTTGGACGATTGAGCAGGTGGCTTCGTTGGACTCAGACCAGGTGGATGAGCTCAAATACCGCGAGGGGTGTCTCAAGATGGATGTCACCTGGGAACACGCCCGCACCATCATCACACCGTTGAAGCAGCGAGAGGTGAGCGGGGGCGTCGAGTCGGAGCTGCAGAGCCGCATTCTCGAACTACGCAAGAAGCGCGAGCTCGAGAGGAAACGTGAGGAGCTCATCAAGAGCCGGTCCGTTGTCAGCGACAAGCGTGAGGAAACTTTGCAGAAGCTGCGCGAGGCGATTGCCGCAAAAAAGGAAGCCTTGCGCCGTAAGCAGGAGGCTACTCAGCAGCATTCAGCTCCACAGGCCGGTGGCGACTCACAAGGCTCGGAGGTAGGAGAGGAGTCAGCGCGTGCGACGGATGCTTCAGTAGATGCTGTCATGGACAGGATGAGCGCCAACAAGAGGGACGAATGATGACACCGCGCATGTGGCCGCACACGCACCTGCGCATTTTGAAACCGGACGTTGTCGCGTGGAAGATACGCAAACACAAGGAGAGAAAGAGAGGCGTGCCTGTGACGTAGGTGGCGAACCCACTGACGGAGAGTGTGAAGCGTGATTCAGCGCACTTTTTTTTTCTACGACAAGAATGCCTGATTCATTGCCAGCGAAAAGACTCAATGGCGTTTAATGGTGGGACTATCCGGTTCCGGTTCATTGTGCATCGCTCACGGTGAAAAATGAGCCCAACGAGGTTCAGGTGAATTCACGTGAACACACACACGTACAAACAGACAGGGGCGTATGCCTGAGTACTCCTGTCCACCCTCCACTTGAGCGCGGAGGCACACACAACGCACTTCGCTCACCACGGCTGTGTCACCCCGGAAGAGGAGTGTTGCGCGGCAACGAACCTTTTTCTTTTTACATCATCTGCACGCTGCCGTGAACCTCTCTCTCTCTCTCTCTCACTTTTGTTCCTCCGCTCTTGCTTCCTGTACATTCATCCCCACTGACGCTGGCCGCTCAATCGCAGGATTGTTGACTGAAACAGTCTTTGGTCGGCCCCAGCCTCTCCGGCCTGTCTCACATCTGACCCGACGCGGTGAGTCCATCGCACGTCAACGGGTCACCCGCGCTCTTTGCGCCTATCCCCATCTCACTCTTAGCGTGCCGTGGCCCGACCAATGGGCAGGCACTTTGACAAGGTTCTCGTGGCCAACCGCGGCGAGATGGCGTGCCGCATCTTCACCACGTGTCGACGACTCGGTATCCGCACGGTCGCGGTGTTTTCCGACGCCGACGCCCGCGCACGGCACGTTGGCATGGCTGACGAGGCTGTCTACGTTGGACCCTCGCCGGCTGCTGAGAGCTATTTGCGAGGCGACGTGCTCATTGAAGCGTGCAAGGCGACCGGCGCACAGGCGGTGCATCCCGGAAGCGGCTTCCTGTCGGAGAACGCCAACTTTGCAGACTCGCTCGAGGCACACAACATCGCCTTTGTTGGCCCACCGGGCAGTGTGCTGCGTCTCATGGGTGATAAGCTGCATGCCAAGGAGGTGGCTCGACAGGCCGGTCTGTCGTGTATTCCTAGCACACCAGCCCCCACATGCGGTAGCCATGACGTCAAAGCCTTTGCGCAACGTGTTGGCTACCCGGTGCTAATCAAGGCATGTGGCGGTGGTGGCGGGAAAGGGATTCGTCTTGTGACGGACGACGACGCTTGCGATGCGCTGTACCGCCTGTGCGAAGAGGAGGCACGCCTCTTCTTCGCCGATGCCACGCTGTTGGCAGAGAAAGCCCTCGAACGGGCTCGCCACGTTGAGGTGCAGGTGCTTGCCGATCGTCATGGACACATTGCGTGCTTTCCGGAACGGGAGTGCTCGATACAGAGACGCAACCAGAAAGTTATCGAGGAGTCCCCTTCCCCACTGTTTGACAGTTACCCAGAGCTACGCGCGCGCGCCATGGCGTTCGCGCGCGCTGTGGCTCACGAGGCAGACTACGTCAGCGCAGGGACTGTGGAGTTCATGGTGACACCCCATGATCACCAAATCTACTTTCTCGAGGTGAACCCGCGCCTGCAAGTTGAGCACACGGTAACAGAGATGGTGACTGGCTGCGATTTGGTGGAGCAAATGCTACGCATCGCGGCTGGCCTTCCCATGTCCGTGGATCCGGCGCGCACCGAACGCTGCCGTGGACACGCAACGGAAGTGCGGGTGCACGCTGAGGACCCGCTCCACAACTACGCGCCGTCTACCGGGCGTCTTGTCGAGTACGCCGAACCGCACCTCGCAGCCAGCGACAACGCGCGAACGCGTTGTGACTCGGGCGTGTGCGCCGGCTCTGTCGTCTCTCTCTACTATGACCCATTACTGTGCAAAATGTGTGCGTGGGGCGCTGACAGGGCGGCCTCGCTCACGCGCATGACAGCCTCCTTGGACGCACTTGTGTTGCGTGGCGTGCACACCAACGTCAACCTTGCGTACCGTGTCCTGGAGTCACCCGAATACGTAAACGGCAAGCTACACACGTGCCTCTTGGACAATTTGCCGCTTAACGTGCTTTCGCTCTCATGCGGTGAGGAACGCCTCGTGTCTCAGGTGATGGCCTGCCTGCGGTTTGCGCAAGAATTGTCACTCCACGCCCTCGGGCCCGGTGCTGCGGCGTCGATAGGCGCGGCCACGTTCAACGTCACGGTGCGTCGGAGCGACAATGCTGCGTCAACGGCGCCGACGGTGCACACCGTCACGGTGCACGCAGCCGGTAGTGGACTGTTTTTGTGCGAGTCCGAGGACGTTGGCCCTGTCGAGGTGGCGCTGACACCTGAGGTGGACAGCCCCGTGGTAGCGGCCGTTGTGCGTCGACAGTGTATGAAGGCGGGCCACGCGCAATCGCTGGTGCTCCAGTACTTTGGCACGGCAGATGAACTGCACCACGACGTCACCTTCAAAGGCGCCCCGCTTGTGGTTGGCGTGTACACACCTCTCCAGCATACCCTGCTTCAAGGGCTCACGCACAGCCGTGCGTCGACGACGCGCACACTGAAAGGTGCCTCCGTCGTCCCATTGCGGGCCGCCATGCCCGGCCTCCTTGTCGAGCTGTGCGTCAAGGAGGGCGACCGGGTGCAGGCTGGCGAGGAAGTCGCCACCGCTGAGGCCATGAAAATGCGCAGCAAACTGTGCTCGCCGTGCAGTGGAGTGGTTCAGCGCGTGCACGCCAGCGTGGGTGCGGCCATGCGATGCGGCGATGCCATACTTGAAATACTTCCGAGCTAGGCGCTGCCACCCTCTCCCTCTTCGTTGACTGTGATGGTGACGGCACCCGTTCATGCGAAGACGTTTAACTACATACACACACTGATACACATACGGCATACACGCAAGACTACACCCACACCCGCCCGAGTTGTGACAGTACCGAATGGCGAAAGACTAGCTGGCTTCGGGCTTCACTGTTTTGCCACACGCCTTCCCACACATTCCCACACATATCTGTGCCTCTCCTCCGCTTCCTGTCCACTCTTATTTTTTTTTTATTGTCGGCCCAGGTACATCTCCAGTCGAAGTGGCTTGACGAACCTTCGCGGTGATTTTGGTGGGCTCTTCGCTCCGCAGACTTTGCTTTCAGCCCTTTCTTCCAGTAGTTTTCTTTTTGACTGCTCAGATCCCCCAGCCCTGCGTGTGCAATTCGGCTGCCTGTCTACTCCCTGTCCCTGTACACTCTGTTGCTTTTCATGAAGCGACCTCGCTCTGCTTCACCGGGAGAAGGTGGTATCGCCTCTGACGATGACGATAGCTCGGCACACGCCCGCACTGACACGGAGAGTAATGCGTCGCTCTCGTCGGCGTCCTCTTCGCTGAGCAGCCGCCGCGACTCGGGCGGCGAGGAACCCGAAAAGAAACCCCTCTACGCCCTCCTCGATACGGTGCTAGCGCTCATGAAGCCCGAGGAATCCTTCGCCACAGCCTTGCGCCGCTATTCAGACGGCGGCGCCAAAGCTGAATTTGACGAACTTACCGATGCTCACACTGCCGTGCACGCCCAGCACGACCTTGTGCTCATGCCTATGCAGCGGGAGGCGGTGCTTCTGCGGGCTACAGCGGAGCGCGCCAAGCTTGGACAAGGCCCGCCCCCTCCACTGTGGTTCCTGCGGTGGCAAGGCAGCCCCGCTGTCCACGGACCGTTCGCATCGGAACAACTCCAACAGTGGGCCGCAGGGGGCTTCTTCGAGAAGCGCAGCGCGACAGTGCGTAACGGCTCAGACGTCGCCGGCCGGTGGAAGGATGCGAAAGGTGTGTTTCCTCGCACCGCTGAGAGCCGTGCTTGAGGCCGGGTAACGGTGGGTAGCGCCTTCCCGTGACAAGAATCCAGATCGCCGTACCTACCGGACGAATGCTAGCGTGGACGGCTGCTGATGGGAATAACACGCTGTTACAGGTGTGTCGGCACACCCGTTGCGCCATCGAGATAGCTTGACGATGCCTCTTCCCAGAATAAAAAAAAACAAGTACGAGTGTACTGACTACTCATCACATTGACCAACCCCACATCTTCCAACAACACGAAGAAATAAGCAAGCGAATACTTCCGCCCTCTCTCTGTCTCTATGCGTGATATGTGTTTGTCTTCCCCTCTATCGTCCCTTCGTCTCTCTCTCTCTCTTTCTGTCGCATTTGGATCTGGTTGTTGCCAGCACGCGAAACGTCACCGACGCTTCCAGAACGTTCTTTTACACTAGTCTTCCTGAGCACGCGCGACTTTTAGATTCTTGTTTACTCGACCACTGCCCTCTTCCTCTTTTTTCCAACTGCACGTGCGCGTCTTGTTACCGTCGTGACTTTCCAGTCCCCCTCCGTTAGGACACCGCAGCAGGGTTGCTCCTCTCGCCAGGGTACGCGACCTGTAGCTCCTTAGCTCTCTCGGCTGCTCTCGATTCGCTATCCTGCTCACCGACGATGGCCACCGCGGCGCGCCAAGGCATGAGCGTGTCGCTCGTGCTTGACAAGTTTGGCCTCCAGTCGCTCAAGGACAGCTCGCTGTGCTCCCTGACGACAGAGCAGTTCACCGCCCTCCAGCCAGAAGACTTTGCCGCACTTGGTGTGAAGGATGCCGGCTCTGTTCTGCGTCTGCAGGATGCCATCACCTTTGTGCGTGCGAGCACCCACGCCGAGTGTGCATCGCGCTCAGGGAGCGACATCATCGATGACGCAGAGCTGGGCTCCGCGCCAGGCTCCGCGCGCCCGAGCCGAGGTGGGCACAACCTTTATACGGCGCGCGGCACCACTGTCCTCGGCCGTTGCCCCGGACCACGAGGGTCGACACAGCGATCCCCCCCACGGCGGAAGAGCCGCATTGTCGTGGCAATCCGCAAACGTCCGCTGAGTGCGGGCGAGGAGGTGTGTGGGTTCGAGGACGTGATGGACTCGAACAATGTCAACGAGATTGTTCTCCGGGAGCCCAAAGTTAAGGTGGACTTGCGTAAGTACACACACGTTCACCGCTTCGTCTTTGATGAGGCGTTTGATGCCGCCTCAACGAATGAGGATGTGTACCAGCGCACCGCGCGCACCCTCATAGACACCGTTTTTGACGGCGGTGCGGCAACGTGCTTTGCCTATGGACAAACCGGAAGTGGCAAAACTCACACGATGCTTGGCAAAGGCGACGAGCCGGGTCTGTACGTCCTCGCTGCACAGGACATGTTCGAGCGTATGGAAGAAGGCGACGATCTGTACGTCTCGTTTTACGAGATCTACAGTGGCAAGCTGTACGACCTGCTAAACGAACGCATGCCGCTGCGCTGCTTGGAGGACGAAAAGAAAATGGTGAATATCCGTGGTCTCACTGAGCATCTTTCAGTGAGTGTCGAAGACGTCATGCGCATCATCAGCCAAGGAGAACGCATGCGCAGCTCAGGCAGCACGGGTGCAAACGACACCAGCTCTCGTTCTCACGCGATTCTGGAGATCAAGCTGAAGCGTGGCAGGGGGAGTAAGCCTTTCGGTAAATTCACCTTTATTGACCTTGCTGGCAGCGAGCGAGGAGCGGACACCGTGGACTGTGCTCGTCAAACGAGAATGGAGGGTGCGGAGATCAACAAGAGTCTCTTGGCGCTCAAGGAGTGCATCCGGTTTCTGGACCAAAACAAGAAGCACGTTCCATTCCGTGGCTCGAAGCTCACCGAGGTGTTGCGTGATTCCTTCATCGGCAACTGCCGTACTGTCATGATAGGTGCTGTTTCACCATCCAACAACAATTGCGAGCACACCCTCAACACGCTTCGCTACGCCGACCGTGTCAAGGAGCTGCGCAGAAGCACAGCGAGCAAGCGTTCGCCTGAGGAGAGCGAGACGATTGAGCGCGTCTTTGACGAGGACCAGCCGCCCGCCCGTCGCACCACAGGGCGCTTGTCCATCTCTCCCACAACCTCACGGCCGTCCGCACGGCTTGTGTGCCGGCCTTCATCGACATTGAACACGGCGTCTGCGCCGGCACCGCGGAAGTCCGTCTCGTCGCGCCACACGGTGGCGCCATCGGAGGCGTTGCCGCTGCCTGTTGCCGCCACCAAGAGGGCGCGTGAGGAGAGTGCAGCTAGCGGACCCGGACCGGGCGCCGAACTCATCACAGCCGAGAAGACACGCGCAATTGAACGCTACGGCCAGTACCTCGACGCCGACATGGGCTTCATTAAAGACGAGTACATGATCAAGTACGAGGCAGAGCAGTCTAGTGCGAGCGTCGAAGACTTTGTGGCGCGCGCACGGACTATTCTTGCTGCGAAGCGCCGTACCATGGACGCGTTTGACGCACAGCTGACGAGTCTTGAGCGTGTGTCGAAGCAGGTTTCGGACATTGAAACGCACCGCATCCCGTTATACGAAGATGTGCAGTCTGCATGATACTGTACCCCACGCGCCGGCCAAAGCGTATCGCACGCTTTGCTTCCTCTTGTTTCTGTGCTTTCCTTTCTTACACTAGATCAGTGACCTTCTAGACTATGAGAGCGAACGCGAGTGTGCAAAAAAAAGCACATCACCGCAACGGCCTCTTTTTTTTTTTCGGCGGTGATAGCTTTTTCCCCGCGCACCTAGATTCCTTTTTTTTTTCTTCGTGTTGATTGTTTGTTCTTCGCTTCACTCATGGAATATTTCTTTGCCGCTTCTGGACCGCACAGATACGAGAGGCACTCCCGGTGCCTTGATGCCTACTTGTTGTCTTACTGACCGATGTCTCTCAAACCATGAGAAAAAAAGACGCGCCCACAGGCCTGCTGTCTTCCTTGGACCGACCACCACTTGAAGCTAGTCGACCGGTCGCGGACACCATGCGCAAAGTGATGACGAGAACAAAAGCCAACGTGCTGTCTCCCTCTCCCTTGCGCGGGTCGCGCGCGGCTTCGGTTGCCTCAACCGGACAGGAGCGATCCACTGAGAGAAGTCTGAACTTTTCTTCCTGTCGTCGCCGCAACGCGCGCAGTTGCCCAGCTTTCGCAACAGTACTGCAGTCGCCGTTCGGCTTCTCAGCCCACTTTTTTTTTTGTGTGATTTGCAGCGCACACACACATACACACTGACCAACCGACCTGTACTCTCTGTCCGTCAAAGGCCTTCCGCAGCGTGCTCAGCTTGGTGACACCGTGCCTTGCGTATTTTTCTATAGTCTCCTCCTCCTCCCCCTCTCTCTTCCTTCCCGCTGACACTCTCCAGTACTTTTTATTTCTTTCGTCGATCAAAATAGAAGGATTCCCATACACGCGCACGCACACCCTGAACTTCCCGCTCTCTTGACACTTTGCTTCTGCACGCGCCCACCTCAACTCACCCTATCGGTCCCACCTGCTACCATTAAACGACCCTTGTCGACTTTGTTGGTTGAGCCCTACGATCGACTAAGACCACACAATGCTTCGCCTCTCACTCTCTGCGCTCCAAATGGCCACTCAAACGCCTATTTCCGGCTCAGAAGTCCGCGGTCTCTCTCGCACAGCTGGCATGCCCCCGCTCATTCACTCAAGCGTCGTTGACTCGAAGATCGAGGAGGATGCGCTGGCTGTGAAGATGAGTAGCTTTCTCGCGCAACAAGCACAAGCTGAGCCCGAGTACACGCCACCGTTAAAACGCCGCTGGGTAAAAGCACCACTGTCGCGCCTGTCAACGACAGTCACCCGCCGTGACTGGTTTCGGCTGATGAGCTTTAACATGATGGCGGACACGTGGACGGCACCTGACGGTGTGGCGCCGTGCAGTCCGGTTGTCGGTGTTATGCCCCGCGTGCCGACCTTTACACGGCAGCGCACTCACGACGGAGAGGATGAGGGGGAGGAGGCGTTCTGCAACTTCGACCCCTCTGTTGATATCGAGCTCCCTCCCTTTCTCGATCCCGAATTCCGTCGCCGTCACTTGGTCAACCAGATGCGGTACTATGACCCAGATCTAGTCTGCCTCAATGAAGTGAACCTAAGCTTCTTCAACGAACAGATCTGGAAGTACACGCGCTACTGGGGATACGGGACGCTGTACCAGTCTAGTCGTGGCGCAGGCTTTGGTGTACTGCGCAAAGGCGAGGACCCGACTGAGCCTCGTTATAAGAAAAAGCTGCGTCCTCACCAAGACATCGGCAACGTCATTCTTTTCCACAAGGGACGCTTCGTGCCGACGATGATGGCCGGCCGAGACTACGGCCAACGATTCCACTTTGCCCACTTTGCGGCGATGCGAGACAAGGTGACGAACATGACGGTGCGACTCGCTGTCGTGCAGTTTACGGCGGGCAACACGCCGCTCGCAGAGACACTGCGCTTCCACGAGGCGCAGCAGACGCTAAAAGTGCTGGAGGCCATCAACAAGAACGACGCCGATCGCTCCCATACTACCACTGTTATTTGTGGTGACCTGAACAACGAGAGTGATGAAGAACCGTGCGTTCAGGTGATTCGCGAACACTTTTTTAGCACGCACGACCTCGTCGGCGGTCCACGCTGGACGGCATGGCACTACCGTGACGAGACCAAAAGCGCGGAGTACGCACCGTTCTTCTCTGGCAACCTGGACGAGTTTCGTCGCACTGATTGGCACTGGAGGGCCGAAGAAGACATCCGGCGCTTCCGTGTACAGACGGAACCAGGTGCACCACCGCACGGACCTTCGTCCAACGTGAAGCTGGTTCGGGCACGTGTTCCAAATGAAAAGCAACCGTGGATTATAGAATCCCGACTGGTAGAGGCCTCACCCCCACCGCCACCTGTTGGCAGCAGCAGCGGTAGTCACAGTGCCGATGTGTCACAATCGGACAATAGTGCTCTCATCACCCAACGCAGAGACCAGCTCGCTTGTGCACGGGAAGACATGAAGAAGAGCGGCATTCGCTACCAGGCTCAAGACTTTATCTTTTACGACCCACAGTCACTAGCGCTGCATCAGGTACTGGATATCCCTGACGACTCCGAAGTACCAATGGGACAGCTATTTCCGAACAGCAAGCTGCCGTCCCATCATCTACCACTCTTCGTCGACGTCTCTTTCAACGACCCTTTCCCCGACGTTGGAGCCATGTCTTCCAAACCGTGATAGCCCTAGTGCAATTGAACACACCTGTAGTCACACCCACACCCACCCACACAGTTGTACAGTGGGTGGTGTGGGGGAGAGAGTGGCGAATAGACGAACCAGCCAGCCGGCGACCACTTACGCCACCCTCACCGATTTCTTCACATCCAGCAACCTTGAACAGTCACATCTGCCTCCACTACTGATCTCCACAGGAACAAAAACAATTGGTTTTCCCTGGCGACTGTGTTCCTTCCGTTGTGACACCATCGTCTGTTTGATTCTCGGTCGGCTATTGCTTCCTACAAGTGGGACGCTCACCCGTCTCCCCTGTTCTCTGCGCATGCGTAGAAACAGTGCTCTTGACCCTTTCTCCTGAGCAATACAGAGCCTCCACGCACTACCTTCGCTTCAACGATCTCTTGTCCGCTCACCCTTTTCACGCACCCCCACCCACCCACCCACACACACACACATGCCCACAACAACAGAGTCCTCCGGACTTCGCAATTTTACTGCAAAACACAATCACACGCACTCAAGCAACATCAATAACGAGTAGTCCCCTTTTCCCCTCACTCTCCCCCAGTGTTTCTCGCATTTGTGAGCACACCAGCCCGCCGACACCATGCCCTCGAACCCTCTCTTCGAGCGCAGCAAGCTGCCGTTCCAGGCGCCGCTCTTTGATGAAATCAAACCGGAAGACTTTGCCCCGGCTTTTGAAGAAGGAATGAAGGAACAAATTGCTGAGTTGGATGCCATCAAGAAGCAGTCGGATGCAGCCACGTTCGCCAACACTCTCGAGGCACTGGAGTTGAGTGGGCGGCTTCTTGAGCGTGCCCGTCTGATTTTTCACAACCTGTGTTCGGCGAATTCAAGCCCGGAGCTGCAAAAGCTTGAACAGGAGTACGCCGCGCGCTTTGCCAAGCACCAGGACAGCATTTACCTGGACTCGGAGCTGTACGCCCGTATCAAGGCTGTCTACGACGCGCGCGAAAGCCTTGACGATGAGGAACGCCGTCTCGTGGAGTACTACGAGCAGGAGTTCACTATTGCCGGCGCTTACCTGGATGATTCCAAGAAGGGTGAGCTGAAACAAGTCAATGAGCGCTTGGCGCAGCTTGAGAGCGAGTTCGGCAAGAAATTGCTGGGCACAAACAAAACAGGCTCACTGCTTGTTGACACGGAGGCGGAGCTTGAAGGCCTGAGTGCAGATGAGATCAGTGCCGCGAAGGCAGAGGCCGAGTCTGTTGGCCAACCGAACAAGTATGCAGTTCGACTGCTCAACACCACGCAGCAACCCTGCTTTGCGTCGCTCCGAGTTCGTGAGACGCGCCGGCGTCTGTTCGAGGCCAGTCTGCACCGTGCCGAGAAGGGCGACGAGAACGACACGCAGGCGACTCTGGAAGAGATCGCGCGTCTTCGGCTGAAAAAGGCGAACATTCTGGGCAAGTCGTGCTTTGCTGAGTGGCGCCTTCAGGGTCGCATGGCGACGACGGATACGGCCCAGCAGCTGCTCAAGGAAATGGCCGACGCGGCCCTTTTGCGTGCAAAGAGTGAGGAGTCGGAGATGCAAGACTTGATCCGTGCGCAGGGCGACGACTTTGAGCTCGCTCCGTGGGATTGGAGTTTTTACGCGGAGCAGGTGCGAAAGGAGAAGTACAGCCTGGAGGAGAGTGAGCTGATGCCTTACTTTGAGCTCATGAGCGTGGTCGAAAAAGGTGTCTTCTACGCAGCGAACCAGCTCTATGGCATCACCATGAGCCGGCGTACTGATCTGCCTGTCTATCACGAGGATGTCATTGTGTACGAGATGAAAGATGCGGATGGATCGCCCTTGGCCCTGTACTACCTGGATCCCTATGCACGCCCGAACAAGAAAGGTGGCGCGTGGATGAGCAACTACGTGAAACAGTCTCGCCTGCTGAATCAGAGGCCCGTCGTCGTCAATGTTTGCAATTTCCCGAAGCCGGCCCAGGGCAAGCCGTGCCTGCTGTCTTCGTGGAACGTCACGACGATTTTTCATGAATTTGGGCACGGCCTTCACGGCATGTTGTCCAACTTGCGGTTTCCGGCGATCGCTGGCGCGAACGTGGCACGCGACTTTCTTGAGTTCCCGTCACAAGTGAACGAGCACTGGGCGAGGCACGATCCCGTGCTAAAGAACTACGCCCGCCATTATGTGACAGGCGAGGTGATGCCTGACGCGCTACTGCACAAGATGCGCGCAGCCGCCACGTTCAAAGGCGGCTTCGATACACTCGAAGTTGTCAAGGCGGCGCTCATCGACATGTACTGGCACCTTGTCACGACCGAGACGGACTTCCTTCCAGCCCCAGAAATGGACCGTGCCGCAGCTGTGCACTACGGTGTTCAGTTCCCCAACGTTCCGGCTCGCTACCACAGCAGCTACTTCTCTCACATCTTTCAGGGCGCCTACGCCGCCGGGTACTATGTCTACCAGTGGGCACGCGTGTTGGACTGTGATGGGTTTGAGTGGTTTCTACAGAACGGTGGCATGACTCGCGCAAATGGCGACCACCTGCGCCAAACAGTGCTCTCTGTCGGCAACTCCGTGGATGCAAACACGGCGTACCACAACTTCGCTGGTCGCACGGCTGACTTGCAGCCCTTCCTTCGCGACCGTGGACTAATCACCCCTTCGCAATAGTGATATTTTCTCTCGTTCTTTCTCGTTTTTGATTTTACTGTTTTGTCCTTGTTTCCAATGCTACCCCAGTGAACCTAATAACAATCGTCGCTATCGCTCTTCTTTGTTTTTGTTCGAGCCCTCAATGTTGTACAGTGTGACGTGGGCCTCGCTTTTATTTTTCGGTTTTACAGTGTGCTTTTGCCCGCGGCTCTCCTTTCTTCTTTTCCACGTCCAACCAGCCACGTGTACGCGCTTTTTAATATGCGTAAACGTATTTACCTCTTACACTCGCTCTCACTCTCTCTCTCTACTCGCAGAGGACACGAAAAAACGACACAAATCACAATCACCGTTTATCAGACTTGAGTTTCCGTACACACAGATCACTGTGCATTAAGCCCCACGCGCTTGATTTACTTCTCTGACCACCGACCGGGACACTCTAGGCGTCGCAAACCGAAATCCCATCTCGCCTTCTTCTGTTTGTCCGCGTCTCTCGTTTCTGTGTCGTGCTACCGTGCATCCGTGTGTCTCTCCAACACCGGCATCGACTCTGGCTTGCGTCTGTGCACACGTCCCTTATGACTCCACTTTACCTGTTTTTTGTTTCTTGATGAATAAGTCATTTTAACTCTCAGGCCTCATAACTCTTCACCATTTTTTCTTTGCAACCCACAACTTGTTGTATTGTGAACCTGTGCAGTTGCTAAAACGACGTGTCAGCTCACCGAACACTACTCAGTTCCTGTTTCCCGTCTCTCGACATGACGACCAACAACGCTCCGACGACACAGGAGCCGTACATGCAGGCGCGTGCCGATGCGAACAGTGACGACGTGTCGGTGCCTGATATGTCTGCTGATCAAAACGTGCCCGCGTTGTACTTACACCCCGATGCGCGCGCGCTGTTCCGTGCTTGCCCGTGGATTGCTCGGGTGCCGGTCTACGGCAAGGCCTCCCAAGCCTACGGACCCCGCTGTGTGCTCGCCCTTGGTCTGTGCTATTTTTTGAACAAGGGCCTCGGCTACTATCTGGTTGTGTACTCGCGTTACCCGATGTTCCGCACGCGCTTTGGCATTGACGGCACTCGCTACCAGCGTCTTGCCAGTATCGCCGGTATGGGCTTCTCCATCAAGGCCTTCTCTGCCATGTTCTCTGACACCTTCGCCATCAGTGGCTACACGAAGCGCTGGTACTGTGCCGGTGCGTGTGTTGTGGGTGCGGCGTTTGCGCTTGCCTACGGTCTGATGCCCGCTAAGCCGGAGTCCTCCGATATTGCTGCCGCCTTTGTCTTTTTGACGTGCTTTTGCATGGCCATTGTGGACATTCTCTCCGAAGGCCACTACAGCCGTCTCATGCGCATGCGTCCGGAAGCTGGTCCAGCGATGGTGAGCTGGATTTGGTGGTTTATCATGGCGGCCGCTCTCATTGCCGCTGCCGTGCAGGGCCCCATTTCCGACATTGACATGCCAGAGGTTGGTTGCTACGTGTCGGCCGGCACCCAGGTGTTGTCCACTGTCTTCTTCATCTTCAACTGGTACGGTGAGCGCCTGAATCGCATCGAGCGCGCGGAGGACATTCGGCGCCTCGAAGAAGACATCAAGAAGCTCCGCGCCGAAAACGGTCAGTTTGACGACGCTAACAAAGACCTGTCCTTCGGTGAGAAGAACTTGCACCCTGAGAACGGCGATGCCGAGGATCAGCAGGTTGCGTACATTGACGACGCAGTGGTGGCTGACACGGCTGACGCCATCGCCGACAGCGACGATGGGGCATACCCGGAAGGCGTGTATCCTTGCTGCTGCGGTTTCTTTGAATTCAACAAGGGCGTCATGATGCGCAACTGGAAGTTTCTGGTGTACAGTGTGGTGATGGTGCTGTCCGTTATCGTCATGACCTGCGTCACGATCTTGGGCGACTCGTGGGACCTTCTCTACGCCGCCATTGCGACGGCTGTGGTGTGCCTTGCCATGGCCTTCTGGGCTGCGCCGCTCGTCATCGCCAAGGCGAATGTGTTCATTTACATGGTCATGACGCTCTACATTCAGGTCCCTGGTCCGGTAGACAGCTTCTTCATGGCTGGGCCAGACTGCATCGCTGACGGCCCACACTTCACGTACACGTTCTACAGCACCGTCGGCGCCGTCATTGGCAACATTGGCGGCATTGCGGGTGTCACGTGCTTCAACTACATCTTCTCCCGCCGCGGCTACCAGTTCACGTACATTGTCACCACCATTGTGCAGATTTTGGCCTCCCTGTTTGATATCATCATCATCAAGCGCTGGAACATGCACATTGGCATTCCTGATCATGCCATGTACATTCTGGGCGACGCTGTGGTGTACCAGGTGTGCTACATGATGTCCTTCATGCCGACCGTCATTCTGCTGTCGCGTATCTGTCCTCGCGGCTCGGAGTCGATGGTGTACGCTATCTGTGCCGGCTTCGCTAACATGGGCCAATCCATGTCCAACACAATCGGTTCTCTTCTGATCGAGTTTGTGTGGCCGTTCAGCACCACGGACGGCTCGTGCGACTTCAGCAACGTGCCCATCCTCCTCGTCATTTGCCACATTGTCTTCCCGCTCGGCATCGTGCCTCTGGCGTACATCTTGCTCCCTCGCACTCGCATTTGCGATGACCTTGACGTGGACGGCAACGTTGTCAAGGACGAGCAGAAGCGCCGGGAGGACGAGGAGCGGGATGCCGCTGAGGCTGAAGGCGAGCCCATTCGCACTGACCGCGACAGCACTAACTAGCATCTTCTTTTTCTCGCTCGTTCCCCTGAACGGCTGCGCGGTGTTGCTCGCTCACAGCACCCCTTCGTCAACATCGCTTGACTCATTTTTTTGTTCTTTTTCCCTTCAAGAAGTTTCCACGAAACTGTGGCCAACGCACCAATTAAACTGAATACGTGAGGAATGTGTGTACTGTTGATTATCCGACAAATCGGCTTCGGTCCGCCTGCGCGCCTGCCAGTGATATCTTTTTTCTTCTTTTTTTCTTTTGCCGGGCAGCACCGCCCAAAAAGAAGCGCGATGACTCCACCGTCAGCAGTACATCTTCCTCTCACCTTTTCCTTCCTTTTCGTTTTTTTTTTCCGGCTCTCCTTCGCCTTTTTCCCACAACACTTTGCTTTCCTACGCGGGTGCACGGAAACACTCTCTAAACACTACTTTGTTGTCACCTTTTCCAACTGTTGACGTTTCGCTTGCCCAATCAAAAAAAGCAGGAAAACATGCACCTGTTGTTCTCCTTTGTGCATCCGTTCAGGTAAATGACACCTCGCTGCCTTCATTTTTTTTCCTTTACTGTGATAACGAGTGCCTGACGGCGTATTGGCGGTTAGACAGTACACTTGTGGCCTACCACGGGCCGTCTGTCTGCGTCGCCGCTTGCATATCAGGAAGTGGAGTTTTAGTGGTTGATTGTCCATGACGGTGGCGATGGATGACGGCGGCAAATACACAGAGGAGATATCGTGCACACTGTTTAACGCGCTGCGTGATACCAGCACGCCCCGAGTTCTTGCCCAGCGACTCTCGCACTGCCCCTTCGTGTCTCTTTTTGTTTTAAATCGGCGCTTTCCTGAGGGAGCTTGACTCCCTCATCGCTTGCTCCGCATGGCATTCTCCCACTAAAAAAACGCGAAAGCACTCCTCCTTCTGTTCTGTCTTTTTTTTTTATGTCTTCCCGCAGTGTTTCACTCCCTCTGACCGTCAGTAAGGAAGACAGTGTGTGGCCGTGAGCAGTACACAGTGGTAACGCCTTCCTCTGTAGGAGGGGGGGGGGGGCGTCCTCTCGTGATGGCCGCAGAAGGCGAGCCACTCCTACCCCCATGTTTGACACACGTGCACACACACACACATGCTCGTCTTCACTGACCCGTCGATGGTTCATTTTCTCGTTCGACTGCTCTCCTTCCCTTCACGTGCGCGCACTTTGCTTCCCCACCTTCCACAACACCGACGGTTTCTCCCTTTTTTCACTCTTCTCTTTGCTTGTTGACTGCCTTTACGATGCACCACTTGATTCTGTGTGCCGTGACTCTTTGCTTTGCCTAAGTGGAACACTCTGCCTGTGGCAGCTATCGATGGTGATGGCTCACTGGCTGTCGATCTGCGGCTTGCCCAGTTCTCCTCACACCCACATTCCACAGACTTTGCACTAGCAAAGCGTTTGTTTCCGCGTATCGTGCAACTCGCAGCTTCTGGCGATCCATTTCTTCGTGGGTACGACAATACCTGCCGAGTTGAGTCAACTGTCTCTCGCGTTTTTGCAAGTGCCGGACATTTGGGGCTTTACGGAAGCCGTTTCTCTGGCGCTGTTGGCACACGCACAGCTTCTCATCGAACTCAATGCGCTTCGCACACTCATCAACAGCGTTAAGGCGCTTCGACACTGTCCGACATTCCGCAACGTGGTGCTAGCCGGTTGCTCATACTTCTCGCACACAGCCAGTGCCTGCGCGAGGAGCTCTCTACCCGCACACCGCGGCGAGCCATCGGTGCTCTGGCGACCTTTGCTGGTTTCCAGACACCCGACGGAAGCTTTTCCCCCTTTTCACGTCACTTGCACCCGCCCGGAAGCACAACTCATCTGGAAGGTCGTACTGTTCACAGATGTCGCGTGCGGCGTCTTGGCGGAATGAATGCGCAATCCAATGTTGCGATCATTTTGTCTTCCGCGACGCGTGATGTAACACTTCATCTTCGGTGTGTGACTTGAAAGCGCCGACACGGCAAACGTTTTTTGTTCCCATGGCGCTTACCTTCATGTTTTACACGTGTTTCCCCTTCCACACATCGCAGCTCACTGAGGCCGTCTTCCCAAGAAAGTGAAATAGTTCACTTTCTCAAGCTGTTGATTTCGCGTTAACCATTTTGTCTTCTCTGCTCCTTGGTTTTCCACAGTACTGCTTCTTTTCTTTTTACCAACAAACAAACTTGCTCTGCTTCTCTCTCGTCCTAGATGACACCGATCAAAGTAGCGTCTCACAGCAGCGCGCCTTTTCATGGGTGCGATGTGTGAAGCTCGCGGGAGCTGTTGTCCCGCCTCCGATGTGAACGATGCCCACTTACTCTCTCTCGTTCTCTCTTTTTGTTCCTGGCAATCCCATACCGATTACACACAGCTCTTTGCTTCGGCAAGATCACATCTACTTGTCATTTAAATTGTGAATTCGTCATCCCCACTTTTAATACTGCTCTGACGTGATGAGTGGCTCTCCATCCGATCGATACGTAGCGTCCTCTCGTGATCTGCCTGACATAAATGGAAATCAGCAACAGATCGGTCCATCAGGTCTCTACCCCAGCGGACAAGCAGCTGCGGCGACCCCAACGCGTGCTGGGCCCGCTTGTGTCCCCACAGAGAGACGCGAATCTGTCACACAAGTGGATTCGAGCAATGAAGTCGACCACGTGGCTGACGCGCCTTTGCCTGAGCCAGACACGGAGATCGCGATCACCCGTCTGGACGGGATTTCAGAGGTTATTGAGTCACAAGACGTGGTGCAAACCTTCTTGCAAGCGCACAACAAACTGGATACCTACTTGCGGCGTGACGTGCCAAACCGCGCGGAGCGCCTGACCGGTGACAGATTGGTGTATAGGCCAGTCGAAAATAAGCTTTCCTACAAGGACCGCGAGCCTGCGCAGAACCTAGGCGCCGTCTTTAACAAGCAGACTTATCTCTCGCCCGTGTTCCGTCCTCATTTGGATGGTATTCGTTACGGGACGTCCCAGCCGACGGCGATTGACAATATCACCGCCACTTTTACGCCTCGAGGCAGCAGTGGATAGACCCCCGCCTGGCCGCTTACTGTTCGCCTAGACTGTTCTCAAGACTCAGTCTTCACCAATATCGTCACGCGCACTACAGAGCAGTAGGGTAAAGATTGTGACACTGCGGGTGCTATGACGGACTAACACAAACTCCATTTTTCAAAAAATTTCCGCCACACATATACTCCTGTTGGCGGAAGTAAGCACTTGTGAAAACACCGAAAATTGCCACACAAGGCAATAGTGTCTTTTCTATGGTTTGTGAAACAGGGCGTGATGGTTCTTTTCAACTTTTGCTTCCACCTAGCTTTGATCATTCGCTGGATTTTTGTCTTTTTACTCTCTCCCCTCTCCCCTCTTTTTTCCCTTGTCTTCTGCTTGTCTGTTGTCATCGCAGAGCAAGAAACGCGGAGCACCAGACTGCATTGTCTTGCTCAGGTTGCGTTTTTTATTGTTTTTCTCAATCCCGAACACTTGCTTTGTCCGTGTGTACTGTTCTTCATCGCAAATGCTGCTGACGTTGTATTTCTGGAATAGGGCGTGTCAAAACGTCCTGCAACATCAATATTGCACTAGCATTCAAACTCGCATTGTCCTCTACGCATCGTGACGCTTCCGCGACACATAGCGCGCGTGGGAGTGGCTCCATTCGTAGCTGGAGGAACGCATGCTAGAGGAGTCGAATGTTGCACCGCGCGTGCAGCACGAACCCGACGCACCCACGGCGCAACGAATAGTGTGCTCCACTCGCCGGAGGGAAGCGCCCCGTCCTGCCCCGAAGACGTGCACAGCGTTGCGGGGGACAGACGTTGCACCATTATCCGATCCCCCCATTGTCTCTTGCTATTTTCCATCTCTAACCCTGCACGCTCTCTCCTCTCTCCTCGTTTTCACAGTCGTAGTGACAATTTCTGGAAGCTGAGTCAGTCGCAATCTTTCACAACTGTCGGAAAACGGCCTCTTTTCTTACAACCATCCATGTCCGTTCGTCTCATCCTTCGGTTCAACGAAAAGCCGAGCCACGCCGTGACAACCGCGGAGCCGCGGACGCGCTGACTCGTCGAGACCGGGTCTCCCAGTGAACGTGAGCATGTCGTCGGCGAAGAACTGAAGGTGCGGAAGGTGACCAACGCACTCAACGTCATCACTGGCATTGAGGTGGAGCAGCTTCAGAACGACCCCACACAGGCTCAGCGCTACTTGGACGCGTGTGGCTGGTGGCTGCACCGTGCGCCGTTTGGTGTGAATCGGTTGCCTGTGAAGGTGGTGGCGCACCGGTGCAACGGCTCCTTGGCGAGTATAACAGGGTGGCATGTGAATGCTTGCGATCTCAGTGAATCCGACGAGTTCACTCAACTGGGGATGCTCATATCTCTCAACCACGAGCTGAAAGAACTCGACATTTCAGAGAGCACCGTCTCCGATCTCAGCCCTTTGGAAGGTGCGACTTGTTTAGAAGTACTAAATGCCCACACGATGTCGGCCACCTCAACGTGGTTTGTGGGTCCAGTACCCCGGTGTGAGGGGGGAAGCCAGGAGCCGATCCTTGTCTCTCTCGGTAGAGCGGGGGTCGGTGGCCTTTGGCTCGACAGTTCGGCCTGGGGTAGAGTCCTGGTTGCGAGGCCGTGCCAACGATGTACGAAGAAGCAACTACCCCAATGCTGCGCGCGCCAGCGTGTAGTGACGTCCCACACTTATGCCCTGACAAAACCCCACCCAGGATCCCGTGCCCACGCTAGCCACCCACCCGTACCAGTGCGATGTGTGTAAGAAACTGTACAAGTCCGACCGCGGACTGCGTTGTCATCTGACTAAGCTGAGCCGTGGATACACCTCCGGAAGGTACTATGCCGATGGCCCGGACAACCCCCCAAGAGTTTTCCGCATGATGCCCCCACGATACCGCTGCACGCTGTGCGACAAGCAGTACGCGCTGATGCACGCTCTGGGGTACCACATGATTGAGGCCCACGGCGTTGGCGAGGCCATCAAGGCTGTGCCATGGTTTCGCTGCCTTCCCCTGGTGGAGACACCGTGCCACCTGTTAGAGTGTCCGGCACTGCAGGAGCTGAGAGAGAACAGTGTGCGCTACATAAAGTCAAACGGGAAGACCTCCATCGAAGCCCTGAATTGGCCCGCTTCCTTTGCAAGCTGTTCGGATTTCCGGACCCCCTCGTGACATCGTCCTCGGAGACTTCCACTGACAATGATGGTAGCCACAAGCACGTGACCGACGAGGAGGTGTGCGGAGGCTGGGTGCCTGAAAGCCCCGGCCTCCCTCCACAACACCCCCTTGTACACCGCACGGCTGACACCACCGTCAACCGACCACCGCCCAGTGAGACTGCTTTCGACGTGACCGATCGCGACGCCAGTCGTTCCCGTTTTTGCTTTTCTGTTAACTGTCTTTCTCCTGATTTATTTATCTTGTCGTTTCTGTCGTTTCTACCTTTTTTGTTTTTCCCTATCTTGCCGTGCGTTAGTCAGATACGATCTTTCGTTGTTGTATGCCCCCTTTCCTTGCTTGCTTCCTTATATCCTGTCCTTGTTTGGCCGTGCTCGAAGTTGGTAGGTCCACTGGCCAGAGGGTTCTTATTTTTCATTGAATATGCTCACTATTTTTGGATTGTTTTCCGCGTTACCGCATTGTTCAAGTACAAAGGTTAAAAATTGGTTGTACTGACTTTTTATCAGGTGTACGGTCGAAGGACCCACCACTACCGCATTCTGCAGCTAAATCCGGTTGCGAAAAAAAAAAGACGATTGATTTACGGGGTTGTGGTGTCCGTCAACAGCGTGACCTCCAGGCATTCAGTAATGTTGTGGTGCTGCGGTAAGTGATTTAAACCTCCATCCGGTTCTGAACTCCCAGTGAGGACACCGGCTTCTTTGGCTGACTCCCCCCCTCCTCATTAACCAGTGCCACAACTCCGTCAGCTGTGACGCCGACTCACGTCGGTGCGGGCCGGGTTGTAAAGCCCCACTTCAGCCTTTTTTTTTACGGGTAGCGTGCGCCATGGTGGCCGGCACACCACGTTTGGGCCATGTGAACTTTTAACTCAATTCTCAACGCGATCTGTTGGTATGGCTCGTGGTGTCTCTTTTGGGTCAACGACAGTGGACAAGATTGTCGTCGGTATGCCAACTACCGCTGAGCGTTCCGCTGTGCTTTTCTTGGGACATTCATACACCGTCTTCAAACCAACAAGACGAGTGTACGAAGCTCCTCGGCGTGACAAAGCTGACGGCGCCCGTCCGAATGAGCCACCATTGGTTGTTGTTGTTGTTCTCGCCCACCCCCTTTGTTTCGTTAAACGCTCACCGTCGTAGGCACCAACGCCACAGGGGACCTCTCATCCCACTTTGCCGTACCGCCAACCGCTTGCGTTTCGCGTCTCATTGTTTTGTCGCCACCCGGTATGCATGGAACGAACTACGAAGAGGTGTTTCGCGATAGACGCCGGCGACGCTAAACCGACCGCGTGGTGAGACACCAACGTTTTTTTCTTGTTCGCCGCTCGTTTGATTTCTTCGCGCCGCCGTAGACTGTGCAAACCCATTTTCCTTTCCTGTTCCATCATGAGTCAACTAACTGACTGTCCTTTCTATGACCTTGTGCGCGCAAAAAAAGAACCCCTCGCGCGTGCACCAGCGTGGCGGACGACCCTTTGGCAGCCCTCTCTACTGTGCAATCTGTTCGCAGATAAACCGTCTGGTGCGTGCTTTGCGGTGGTGGCTGCTTTCGTCGCGTGTCGTTCCCGTTCCTTGCTTCGCGTTTCCCCCGGCTTCTCTCTCCGTTTCCGCCCTCTGTTCCGTCCGTTCTCCTCGTTCCCCCCTCGCCGCGCCGCGGCCCTCTCGCTTCTCCGCCTGCCCCCGGGTGGAGGGCGGGGGGCTGGGTGGCCGGCCATTTGGCGGGGCCGGGGAGGGGCCGCCTGGGCCGCCGGCGGAAGCGCTTGCAAAACCCCGGAGGCAACGCTCCCGGCGACAAAAGGCACGGCCCGCAAAACGACAGGCAAACCCACATGGCCGCGTACGACCCACCCAAGCCGAAGAGCACCAAACGCCGGCCAAAGGAAACCAACGAGGAAGAAGAAAACAGAAGGACACGTGTTATGATGAGGACTTCAGCACCCGACACAAGAACGGGGACCCATTCCTCGACGAGTTCGGCAACGATATACCGATTTCAGGTGGCGACTACCGACAGTCACCCGTGCGGCATAGCCCAAGACCCGCACCACCGGAGAGGCAGACTGAATCTGGCAACAGGCCCAGCCACAAACGCATCGTTTTCCACGACATGGACGAGAGCGAAGACGACACTGTGTGGTCCGTGAGTGACGACGACGACAGGGAGGCTGAGACCACCTCCTCCACCACGACTAACGCACAAAAGCCTGACAGCAGGACCATGACGATGACCATTGACCACCACGTCCAGCAGGTCCTCAACCGTGCCTCTCACGAGGTCGACGTCATTTGAGGCTGAAGGATCACTTACATCCTCGTGGCCATGGCCCTCCCGTCGGTCGGACGAGGCGGTCAGAAGCAGCTGCGTGCACAGTCCTTGACCAACTACAGGGCAAAGCACAGCCTGCCAAGCAGACGTGAACTCGGCCCCGATGCCGTCTTTGACGTGAATTGAGTCCTACACTTCCGCCTTTTTCTCAACTCCGACCTGCCATCCAACCAGCGCCACCGCGCTGACGATGCTGACGGAAACGTCCGTGATGGCGACGTCTACATGAAGCCGGCCAAGCCGACGATTCTGGCGACAAAAGAGAGTCGAGATAGACTAGCTGCACTGTACGTGCGAGGCGTTGAGGGACTTCCCATGCCAACCATCCTCTACTTCAACAAGATCAAATACCGTTTCCGACTTGGCGCAGAACAAGTCAGACAGGACGGAGCTGCAAACGAAGAGGAAGGGAACTGGCAATACGCACTGACCACGGACGAGCAACGAGCTCTCTGGGGAGTCTACCTCCCCAACCTCTGGCGGACCTACGGCCCCCTCAAGGACTGGGAATCCGGCTCCACAGCCAAAGAACGTCAGAAGCAGGCACAGGCCGCATCGCAACCACGCAAAAAGAGCGCCGGCAAAAAGGCGGCCTCCCGCCACCGCGCCAAGGCCATCAATGAAGAAGGAGACGACGGTAAAGACAGCACTGACGGTGACGAAGACCTGGACGAGGTCCTCTACGACAGTCCCGAGTACGTCCTTCAGGACGTTGCCAGGCCGTGTTTAAACGTGCCGGGCAGGATGGACCAGATGACGACCATCGGGGGCTCCCCGTCCTGCCCGAGAAAATGGTTCCTGTTCACCAACAAGCCCCCACACGTCCATCTAGCTGCGTGGCGCGTCAAATCCAAGGCGACACGACAGCTCCACATCAACTGGCTGCAGACAATCAAAAAAATGCCACCCGACCTGCTCAACTACCACAGCCTGACCTCAGCCATCGTGGAGCTCGTCCTTCGGACGTACAGGCACTCCCGCCCCGCGTGGTCGACAG
>JASANP010001072.1:0-84959 GCA_030849625.1 Wallacemonas sp. TrypX
TTATCCGCGGCTGGCGCGCGGAAGAGCCGAAGACAGCATCGCACATGGCGAACCTCTCAAACAGCGGTGTCGGCAAAACAAGCCTCGTTCACTGAACCCAGTCGAGTACGCACATCCCAGCGTTTGACGTGTGCGCGCGCGTTCTTCTCCTGTCAGGTTTGCTCTTGACAGGCGAGTGAATCGGCAAACCGGCACACGGACTTCCGGAAAAGTACTTCTGTGCCATCAGAAGTGGAATTGTTTTTCTTTTTGGTGCTATTCTCTTCAAAGTATAAAACACGCACGCGCGTTCGCACGCGTACGCCGACCCCTGCCGACAACAAAAGAATTAAAGCAAATGTGGCCAAGCTCGTGCGCCGCCACCGAACAGGTACCTTTCTTTTTTTTTTCTGTTTTTTTTTTTCGTGTTCAGCAAATACCCAAAAGACCCTTTAGAGGTTATGGAAAGCACACGCAACAACAACATCAGCCTATAGAACAGTGTAAGCTACCCGTGGTGACTGAGCGTCATGCGTTCGGCACGGAAACTGGGCACACGCACCGCCAGTAGCCAACGCAGCGCTTGTGGCCATCTCACTGTTCCCCCCTGCGGTACGTTTTCCTCCTCCTGCGCTGTGCACGGAAAACACGTGTGTGTGTGGGCCGAAAGAGATGAGGTTTGCGTGGAGTTGCCGGCCACGCCAACATGACGTCCACAATTGGGAAGAACCGCTCCATAGCGCGCCGTGGTGTACCGTCGTCATACACGCATACACAAACAGAGCACGTCCTTTCCTTTTCCCTATTCCTCCACCTATCCATGGTTTCAAATACCCTTCGTCTTTCTGTCTCCGCCTTTCTTTTCCGACTCCGACGCCTCACGATACATCTTCACAGTCGTGGTCACCAGTGATTCAACCGGAAGAAGACTCAAACCTCACTGTTTTTTCCCTGCCTCTTCTCTTCTTTGCGTATTGCCGTCCGCAGAGCGAGAGAGCCGAAACACTCGAAAACACACAAGTCCGTTCTTTAGACTTGCTTGGCCTTGTGATCATCCTGAATCGTCGGACTTTTTTTTTCTTCTCTTCTTTACTTTCCATAGGTGCGCGTGCCTGGTTTTCATTACACGTATCTTCGCCCCCCTGCTTCATACACACGCACGCATGGCGGCCGCTGTCAATGGCGCGGCGTCAATGATGCCGGAGGCCCACCCGGACTGCTTCATGTGGATGCTGCGCCGACTGGAGCAAGAGCTGGGCTGTGACGCGCAGAAGGAGCTCTCGACACAAAGTAGCAGCCTTATCGCGGAGTTCCTCGTCGGCAGTGATGAGTACCGCGTGCTGTTCGCGTACTACCAGCGCGTGCCAGTGTCTTCCGCGACGGGCGAGAGAGTGGCTGACCACAATGGTAAGCAATTACACTTCAGCGCGGATGTCGCGGACCCCTCCGGTCTCAACCACTCAGACCCTGATGACGACGACGAGGGCGCGAGTAACGGCAGCGATGCCGGCGACGAAGAGGGCGCACATGTCGACTTCACCGAAGCGTTCGGCAACGACAAGGCCTCGCGCAAGTCAGGGAAAAAGTCCAAGGCAAGTGCGCAGATTGAGCTCAAGCCCTGCCTGCAAGTCGTTGTCGGCATGCCAGACTTCCAGTCGCGCGATTTTATGGCGAACGTCTCCAATGACGTGCTTTACTTTGTTCGTCTCGAGCCAGACAAGGCGCTCGTTCCTGAAAACATGGACACCGGTGTGACGTGGGGCACCTGCCGCAGCAACGAGTTCCTCGACAGCTTTCTTCGCTCGTTGCGCCACGTCCTTGTGCCGACATTGCTGCTCAACCGCTGGCCCACGAGCATCGGCAAGGACGTACAGTCCTCACTGCACCGCTTCATGGCGACCATGGTCGAGGATGTCAATCGGCTCAAGGGGCGCACGACCCTGTACGTGCCGTCCGACCTGGTCTCTCTCGAGGACGTCGAGGCACACGCGAACCGTGAAGTCGTGCAGCGGTACGAGGCGACGGTCATTCACTGGACGCGCCAGATCAAAGAGGTCACCGCGGAGAAGGAGTCAAGCGGCATCTCGGCGGATGCGGGCCCGCTGGAGGAGATCAGTTACTGGCGTGCCCGCGCGCGCGACTTGGGCAACATCCGTGCTCAACTGAATCGGGCCGACGTGGCCGCCATTGTCAATGTGCTGCGCGAGGCGAAGTCGTTCTACTACCTCGAGCCGTTTCTCAACCTGCGCGCCGACATTGAGCGTGGTACCGAAGAAGCGTTTGACAACTTGCACTACCTCAGCACACTGATCGAGCCCTGCGAGCGGCTCGCGGCGGCAGAGCCAAAGGCCATCCCGGGCCTCGTCAGCGACATCCTCGTCCGCGCACAGCTCATTGTGATGTATTCCAAAAACTACAAGAAGGACCGCTTCGTGCGTCTGCTGCGAATGATCTCCAACGAAATCATACGCCGCTGCGGCCGCAAGATCGACGTCGCCGCCATCCTACGTGGCGATGTGGGCGAGAGCATGGAGTCGCTCGAGGACAGCATCAAAGCGGGTGAGGCGTGGATGCGCGAGTGCCGCAAGATGCTCGCCGCCACTCGTCGTCGATTCAAGATGGAGAAGGGCGAGAAGCTGGAGATGGACGACTCCTTTCTCAACGAGATCGACGGCTTCGTGCGCCACCGGTGCCAGAACCTGCGGGTCATTTGCCGGGGCCAACTCCAGTTTGGCTTCAAGGCGGGCAGCGGCGACGACAGCCACGGGGCCAATCGCACCAGTCGCGTCACGAGCCGCAACCGGAACTCGTCGGGCAATGCGACCGGCAACCGCCACGGGGACACGGCACCCGGCGCCAACCTCGCGGTCGCCGAGCTGGACCACCCTGCCGGCACACCCGACGTCGTCTTTGGCGGTCGCTTGCCTGTGTTCTCTGGCAACAAGGGCCCGGAGATTGAGTCGCAGCTGATCGACATCCGGCGCGCCTTCAAGTCAAAGATCGACCAGCTGCGTCACCTCGACTACGACATCCTCGACGTCAAGTCAACGCAGTGGGTGGACGACTTCCGTGCCTTGAAGAGCGACATGGACAACCTGACGATGATGATGCAGCAGGTTATCACGGCGGCCTTCGACAGCGTGTCGACCACGACGACCGGCGCCGAGTACATTGAGGCGTTCTACTGCATCAGTAAGAGCGAGGAGTTGCTCATCCAGCTCGACCGCTCCAAGGACCGCGTCTTTCGCCTGCTTGCCCAGACGCTCAAGGCTGTGCAGGCGGACATCCAGCGCTACTTCAACCGCACACCGCCGCTGTTCTACTTGCACCCACCTATGGCTGGCCATGGCATCTGGGCCATCAACAAGGCCGACGCCGTCGAGGAGCACTACCGGCTTCTGCGGCTGTGCTACTACCTGCCAGAGTCGATTGAGAAGGACGAGGTGGTGCGTGTGTACGAGCGGCTGGACCGGTCGATGCACGAGTCCGCGAACAACCTCTTCGCCGAGTGGCGGGACTCGAAGGTACCGGAGCGTCCTGCCGAGTATCTCGACCGCTACCTGCTCGTGAAGCGTCCGGGCACCGGGAAAGGCACAGAGAACCCCGCGCTGTTCGACGTAAACTTCGCCAGCGAGCTCATTCTTCTCTTCGACGAGGTGCGCTACTGGCAGTCACTGGGCAAGCCGATGCTGCCACAGCTGGCCGACATCTGCTCCAAGGAGGAGCGTCTCCGTGTGTTTCGTGAGAACGTCGCGGCGGCGGTGCGGCTGCACAACGGCGTTATTCTCTCGCTCAACAAGGATGAGCTTCGTCTCTTCGCGCTGCGTATCCATCAGATGGACCTCAAGTACGCCCCGGGGTTGAATAAGCTGTGGTGGAACTCACAGGGTATTGTCGAGTACTTTGTGCGCGAGTGCCGCCAGCAGGCTGAGAAGGTGCAGTGCATTGTCGATGACCACAAGTACTTGGACGGCTTTGTGGACCACCACTGCAACACCGTCGCCGACACGCTCGCGGTCGTGTTCGAGCGTAAGCGCATCTACACACCCGCCTCGTTTGCCGAGAAGCAGCAGGCGTACCGTGCGGAGGTTACGGCGAAGCTCCTGCGCATCCACCACATCCTCGTCGACAAGCTCTACCAGTTGTTCATTCACTTCCGTGAGGACTACCAGGCCGATGAATCGGTGCGCGCGGAGTGGCACTCGCTGATGGAGCGGTTTGAGTTGCGCATGGAGCTGGCCCTCAAGACGATGCTGAAGCGGTCGCTGTTGGCGATTGAGCGTGCGCTCCCCAAGGAGCCGAGCGAGGACCGCATGGACGAGAAGGTGTTCCGCCTTGACGTGGTCATCACCGTGACGAGCGAGACGAAACCCGTCATTCACTGCGTCCCGTCTGTTAGCGAGCTCGCACGCGAGGTGAACGACGTGTGCAAGCAGGTGATTGGCGTCGTGCGTGAACTCCCTCGGCTTGAAGAGTCGCTCAGCGCAATGATTGCCGCCGAGGACGCTGACAAGCTCGCCGAGGCTGGCATCCCGCCGGTACATTACGACAACCCGAACAAGGAAAACCTGGCGAAGCGAGGCACGTACTACGAGTACATGACCGGCGACCAAGAGGCCATTCTCTCGCTTAGTCGTGTGCACGCCTCCTTCGATAGCATCCACGACATGGTGAGCGACAAACTGGGCCAGGTCTGGCAGCTGCACCAGTCATCGGCGACGGACAACCTGTGGACGACACAGAAGCAGGACAAGCGTATCAAGCAAGGCTGGCATCTCGAGGACTACCGCATCAACATGGGCCACGTCGCCCAGCGTCGCGAAGGCATCGACAAGCAAGAGGTGTTTGCCGACGTGCTCTTCTTGCAGTTGGACTTCACAAGGATGAAGGACACGTTCCGCGAGCAGTGCCAGCTGGTGATCAAGCACTACCACGGGCTTCTCTACGCCGAGGCGAAGGAGGAGCTGGATGAGCTGTACAACCACTTCGAAACCACCATCGCCGAACTCACCCGCGAACCGAAGAACCTGGACCAGCTCGGTGAACAGATACGCCACTGCGTCTCGTCCATCGACACGCTGCCCACTGTCTCCGTGCGCTTCGGTCCCCTCGCGGACAAGTTCGCGCTACTGACGACGGAGAACTACGACTTCGGTGTTGACCCGGCTGATGTGCAGCGGTGCGAGCGGCTGCCGGAGGCGTTTGAGGAGTACAGCGCGCGCCTCACGGATGCCGGCAAGCTGCTGGAGAAGTACAAGGACCAGTTCCGCCTAGATCTCGAGACGGATCTGCGCTCGCTCGTCTCCAACAGCTTTACTCTGTATCAGCAGTGCCGCGACGACGCACCGACCCTCTACAAGCTCACCACAGTCGAGGCGTTCTCACAGCTCGAGGCGCTGGAGCGACGCGCGCGTGGCCTGCGTCAGCTGGAGGCCGACCTGCAGCAAGGAATCGACATTTTCAAGCTTGACAAGCCACCGCTGGATGACCTGGAGAAGGCAGAGGTCATCCTTGCTCAGCTACGTGAGGTCTGGACGCTTGTCGAAACCTGGCGGAAGCGCGCACGTCACTGGAAGCAAATGTATTTTATGGTGCTGGTCAGCGACAAGATGCTCGAGGGTTTGGAGGCGGTACGCCGTGACGTGCTACGCATTCGCAAGGAGATGGAGAGACTGGATGTGTGGGTGCAGCTCAAGGACGAGATAGACCTCATGAAGAAGGTGCTCCCGATCATCGATGATCTGCGCACGCCGGCCATCCGTCCGCGCCACTGGGAGATGCTCAAGGTGCAGCTCGACGCCACCTTTGACATTGACGACGAGGAGCACTTCAACCTCAACCGTCTCATGGAGTACCGCGTGGAGCAACAGGCCGAGTTCATTGCCAACCTGGCGGTGTCTGCGCGCGAGGAGCTCAAGATCGAGACGGACCTCGAGAAGATTCGTCTCTTCTGGGAAGAGACAACGCTGGTCATTGAGCCTCACCAAGGCTACCACAAGATCACTGCCGTCGACGACATTAACACAGCCCTGGCGGAGCACCTTGCCATGCTGAGCACGATCAAGATGTCGCGGTTCGCGGACAGCTTTCGCCCCAAGGTGCTGCAGTGGGAGCAGACGCTTTCCATCGCGACCGACACGATTGAAGCACTGCTCACTGTGCAAACCAAGTGGATGTACCTGGAGAACATCTTCATCGGCAGCGATGACATCAAGCGCAAGCTGGTCGCGGAGTCGAAGAAGTTCGATTCCATTCACGCGCAATGGCTGACCATCATGGCGCGCCTCATCAACGACCCCAATGTGATTCGAAGCACGCGCCGTGACAGCCTGCTCGATCAGCTCAACACCATGAACTCCGACCTTGAACTGATTCAAAAGAGTCTGGAGGGGTTCTTGGAGGATCGGCGCCGCGTGTTTCCGCGCTTTTACTTCCTGTCTAACGACGACCTGCTCGAGATCCTTGGCCACACCAAGGACCCTGAAAAGGTGCAGCCCCACCTGCGCAAATGCTTCGAGGGCTTGTACAGGCTGTCGCTCAAGACGGTCCGCAATCGGCTCATTGCGGACGGCATGGCCGCCTCCGACGGTGAGACGATGGCCTTCTCGCCGCCTGTGCAGATCGAAGGACTGACGGTGGAGACATGGCTGCGGAAGGTGGAGGTGGCCATGCGCGAAACCGTTCAACGAGGCGTGAACACGACGCTGCAGGACTTCCAAGAGCAGGTCTACGACACGCGCCGTCCAGTGAGCCGTGACGCACTGAAGACCTGGGTCGAGACGCACGAGGGCCAGCCGCTCATCACCGCCGCGTGCATCAACTGGACCTACCAGACTGAGCTCGCGCTCGTGGAGTACGACAAGCTGCACGCAAACGGCCTCAGCCTCGTGCGGCGCAAGACCTCGCCCCTCTACAAGGTGTACAAGCGTTGGAAGGGCATGATCCGTAAGTATTGTCAGATGGTACGTCAGCCGCAGAGCCGCATGCAGCGCGAGAAGCTCGTGGCGCTGGTGACGATCGAAGTGCACTCACGTGACATTCTACGCCACATCCTCGCGCAGCGTGTGCACAACCTCGAGGACTTTGAGTGGTCGCGACAGCTGCGCTTCTACAGCGAGAAACCGGAGGGTGCCTTCGGTGCCGCCGACGATCCAAGTGTACACAGCGGCAAACCCAATGTCTGCGTCGTGCGCCAGACCAGCGCCGTCGTCTACTACGACTACGAGTACCTCGGCAACAGTGGGCGGCTTGTCGTGACTGGGCTGACGGACCGTGCGTACATGACGCTCACGACCGCGCTCCAGCTGTTCCGTGGCGGCCTCCCGCAGGGCCCTGCAGGGACGGGCAAGACAGAGACCGTCAAGGACCTCGGTAAGGCCATCGGCAAGTACGTCATGGTCTTCAACTGCTCCGACGGGCTCGACTACCGGTCTGTTGGTCGCATGCTTAGCGGCATTGCCCAGACCGGTGCGTGGTCGTGCTTCGACGAGTTCAACCGCATCGAGGTCGAGGTGCTCTCCGTGGTGGCGCAGCAGATCATGTCGATCTTGTCGGCTGTGGCAGAGCGCCGGCGCAACTTCTTGTTCGAAGGGACGGAGATTCCTCTCAACACCAACTGCGGTCTGTTCGTGACGATGAACCCTGGCTACGCCGGCCGCTCGGAGCTGCCTGACAACCTCAAGGCGCTCCTCCGCCCCATCTCAATGATGGTGCCGGACTTCACGCTCATTTGCGAAATCACGTTGCTCTCGCAGGGCTTTGAAGAGTCAGAGGCGCTTTCCAAGAAGGTTGCCATCCTGTACGAGCTGATGGAGAAGCAGCTGTCCAAGCAGGACCACTACGACTTCTCCTTGCGCAACATCAAGGCCGTGCTCGTGCAGGCTGGTAACTTGAAGCGTGAGAACTTCCCTGGCACCGAGTCGCAGCTATGCCTCAAGGCCATGAAGGACATGAATCTTCCCAAGTTCGTCAAGGAGGATGTGCCGCTGTTTCTCGGCATGCTCGGCGACCTGTTCCCACGCGTGGAACCGGAGGGCGTTGGACTGGAAGAGCTTCGTGCCGCGACCGGCGATGAGCTCCGCGAGGAGGGCCTGGAGGCGAACGAGCACGTCATCACCAAGTGCCTTCAGCTCTGGGACACACTGCGGACCCGGCACGGCGTCATGGTTGTCGGCCGCACCGGCTCGGGCAAGACAGTCACATGGCGCACCCTCGCCGGCTCTCTGAAGCGACTCAAGGAGAGCGGCGTCGATGGGCCGTACGAACCCGTGCGTGTGTCGTTGCTGAACCCCAAGTCCGTCACCATGGATGAGCTCTACGGCAGCTACAACCAGGCCACGCGCGAGTGGAAGGACGGCATTCTGAGCGATCTGATGCGACAGATGTGTCGTGACACGACAGACCCGAACTTCAAGTGGCTGCTCTTTGACGGACCCGTCGACACGCTGTGGATCGAGTCGATGAATACCGTTCTAGATGACAACAAGATGCTCACGCTGAACTCCGGTGAACGCATCAGCATGAACGCCACGGTGAGCATGCTGTTCGAGGTCCAGGACCTGTCACAGGCGTCGCCGGCGACGGTGTCCCGCTGCGGCATGGTGTACTTTAACCAGGAGGACCTCGGCTGGCGCCCGTTCGTGAACACGTGGCTGCGCTCTCGCAAACAGCTGGAGATCTCGATGAACGCCCCGAAGCCGGATGCGACGGTCAGCGAGCTTGACGACTTCGTCACCAACACGCTCACCAAGGTACTGGCATTCAAGGAGACAGAGTGCGCTGAGCTCGTGCCGACGACGGCGCTGAGCACGGTGCGCGCCTTCACGCGGATGCTTGATGCGCTGGCCAACGTGAAGGCCGTCCCGGTGATCCCTGGCCAAGGCAAGTATCAGGCCGCCCAGGCCGGCGACGCCTACCTGCCGCAGCTGCGCCTGCTCGCCATGTTCTGCCTCGTGTGGTCCGTGGGCGGGTCGCTGACGGTGCAGTCACGTCAGAAGCTCGATGCCCTCGTGCGCGAGCTCGACTCCTCTTACCCGTCGATGGAGACTGTCTTCGAGTACTTCCCCGACCTCGAGGCGCTGCGCTGGCGCGACTGGCAGGAGCACCCCGACCTCCAGAAGCCCTACCACCCACCGGAGAACACGCCCTACCATCGGCAGATCGTGCCCACGATCGACACTGTGCGCTACGAGTACATGATCTCGCAGCTGGTGCGCAGCCAGGTGCAGCTGGTGCTGGTCGGCACGACGGGCACCGGCAAGTCGCTCATCGCGAAGGAGGTGATGCACGGCTTGAGCAACGAAACCCACGTCACGACGGAGCTGCACTTCTCCGCGCAAACGACCGCGCGAAACGTGCAGGATATCATCGAAGGCCGCATGGAGCACAAGTCCAAAAAGGTCTGCAGCCCACCCGGAGGACGGCGCATGATCTGTCTGATTGAGGACCTCAACATGCCTGCAAAGGAGGTGTTCGGCGCACAGCCGCCCTTGGAGCTGCTGAGACAGTGGATCGACAACGGGTACTGGTACGATAGGGAAACCCGCGCGCGCCGCCAGGTGAACGACATGCAGCTGCTGTGCTGCATGACTTACGGCCGCCCGGACATCACGGAGCGCCTGATGAGCAAGCTGAACGTGTTCAACATCACGTTCCCTGCGGAGACGGTGGTCACCAAGATCTTCACCTCCATCCTCGAGAACCGGCTCGCCCCCTACGAGGATCTCAAGGGCTACGTCGATGCCGTCGTGAAGGCCACCATCGAGACCTACACGAAGGTGTCTGCTGATCTGCTCCCCATCCCGAGCAAGTCCCACTACCTGTTCAACCTGCGCGACCTCAGCAAGGTCTTCCAGGGCATCTACGGCGCGTACCTGGAGGGCCTCACGTGCAAGGAGCACCTCGTGGCACTGTGGATTCACGAGTGCGAGCGCGTCTTCTCGGACCGCATGAACGACGAGAACGATAAGGCGTGGTTCCGACAGCTGCTCAACGACAAGCTGAACAACATCTTCCAGACAAAGTGGAGTAGCGTGATGAAGGCTCGCTCGAAGGAGGCCCGCACGCAGCCGTTCAACGAGAAGGAGGGGCCCATCTTTGTCGACTTTTGGGACGGTGAGTTCGAAGAGATGGCCAAGTACCGCCTCGTGCCGACCATGGATGCACTGCGCTTGAAGGTCGAGGAGGGTCTGGACAACTACAACCTCGAGCCGGGTGCGCAGCAGATGAACCTGGTCTTCTTTACCGATGCGCTCGAGCACTTGTGCCGTATTCACCGCATCATCCGCCAGCCTCAGGGCAACGCGCTCCTGGTCGGCCTCGGTGGTAGCGGTCGCAGCTCACTGACACGACTCGCGACGTACCTGGCTGGCTACTCGATGTTCACGGTCGAGATTCACAAAAAGTACGACTCGGACCGCTTCCACGACGATTTGCGCACGCTCTACAAGACCTGCGGTGTGAAGCGCCAGCACAAGGTCTTCTACTTCTCTGACAACCAGATCATGGACGTGTCGTTCCTGGAGGACTTGAACAACATGCTGTCCTCCGGCGAGGTGCCGAACCTCTTTGCAAAGGACGATCTTCAGCAAATTCGTGATGACGTGCACAAACTCGCCCTCTTGAACGGCTGTCGCGACACACCGGACGAGCTCTACAACTTTTTCATTGACGAGGCGCGTCAGCACCTTCATCTGGTCGTGGCGATGTCCCCCGCGCAGAAGGAGTTCCGCCCGCGGTTGCGGCAGTTCCCATCACTGGTGTCGTGCACCTCGATTGACTGGTTCTTTGCGTGGCCGAGCGAGGCTCTCAAGGAGGTCGGCCTGCGGTCCTTGAAGGAAACCTTCGAGGGCGAGGAGACACCGGAGATGCTTGAGTCCATTGCCGACATGTTCGTCTACATGCACGACACGACCAGCCAGCGCTCGGAGCAAATGCGAGAGCAGATCCAGCGCCACAACTACGTGACGCCTTCTTCGTACCTGGATCTCGTGCGCGGCTTCCGCAAGATGCTGGCGAGCAAGCGCGAGGAGATCACCGAGCAGCGCGACAAGCTCTCCAACGGTATGTCGAAGCTCGAGGAGACGAAGGTGACAGTGGGTCTCATGACCGAGGAGCTCAAGGTGCAGGACGCGCGCCTCCAGGCCAAGTCGGAGGAGGTGAGCAAGGCCACCGAGAGCATTCAGGTGCGTCAGCGCATCGCCGAGGAGCAACAGACGCTCGTGGCCTCTGAGAAGGTGAAGATCGAGCAAACGAAGCGCGCCGCGCTGGCGGATCAGACGGAAGCGCAGGCGGACCTCGACCGAGCCATGCCGACGCTGCTTGAGGCGCAGGCGGCGCTCGACAAGCTCGACAAGAGTGACATCAACGAGGTGAAGTCGTACAAGACACCGGCGGCTATGATTCGCACCGTGATGGAGGCCGTGCAGACCGCGCTGCACCGCAAGCTGGACTGGGACGAGGCGAAGAAGTCTCTGAGCGAGCCGAAGTTCATTGAGATGCTCAAGACCTACCACGAGACGCACGACATGACGGACCAGAAGCTGCTCAACGCGCTCGAGAAGTACGTGAAGCGGCCCGACTTCACACCGGCCGCGGCGTCTGCGGTGTCCAAGGCAGCGGGTGGGCTGTGCCAGTGGGTGATTGCCATTCACAAGTACGGCAACATCTTCAAGGAGGTGCACCCTAAGATCGTGAAGAACGAGAATGCGCAGGCCAAGGTGCGCGCACAGGAAGAGATGCTCCGTCAGAAGGAGGAGAAGCTGCAGAAGATCATGGACGAGGTCAGCCAGCTTGAGGCCGACCTGAAGGCCAACGTCGATGAGAAGAACCGACTCATGGCCGAGGCCCGAGAGACCCAGGATAAGCTGAACCGCGCCAACATCATCGTCGACGGCCTTGAGGGGGAGCGCGACCGCTGGACGGAGTCGATTGCCCGCTACGAGGCTGCGCTTGAAAATATCAATGGTGACACCCTGCTCGTCTCCGGCTTCCTCAGCTACTGCGGTGCCTTCACCGCCGACTACCGCCAGCTCCTCTGGCAAGGCTGGATGAAGGAGATTAAGCGTCTCCAGATACCGATCAACAAGTCCTTCGATGTCGTTGACTTCCTCGTCGACCCAACGACGGTGCGTGACTGGCAACAAGCCGGTCTGCCCGGCGATGAGTTCAGCCGTGAGAACGGCGCCGTGGTCATGTGCGGCCCGCGCTACCCGCTCATGATCGATCCCCAGCAGCAGGCCATCAAGTGGGTGAAGCGACTGGAGCGAGACAACGGCCTCAAGGTGGTCGACCTCAAGCAGCCGGACTTCCAGAAGACCGTTGAGTACGCCGTGCAGTTCGGCTGCCCGCTGCTTCTGCAAGATGTACTCGAGGAGATCGATCCCATCCTCGAGCCTGTCATGGCCAAGACGATTGTGCGCAAGGGCAATCGCCAGATGGTGAAGATCGGCGACAACTTCGTTGACTACAACGAGGGCTTCAAGCTGTACATCACCACACGTCTGTCGAACCCACACTACACACCCGAGACGTGCACCAAGGTATGCCTTCTAAACTTCGCCGTGAAGGAGCAGGGTCTGGAGGAGCAGCTGCTGAAGATCGTGGTGGAGCGTGAGAAGCCCGAGCTCGAGCGCGAAAATGAGCAGCTGATTCTCGAAACAGCCGCGGCGAAGAAAGAGACGAAGCGGCTGGAGGACGACATCCTCGACCTGCTCTCCACCTCCAACGTGTCGCTGCTAGAGAACCAGCGTCTCATCGAAACTCTGCAGTCCGCCAAGGTGACGGCGGCGAGCATCAAGGTTCAGCTCAAGGAGGCAGAGGTGACGTCGGAGAAGATTTTTCACGCGCGCGAGGAGTACCGCGACTGCGCACGTCGCGCGTCGATTCTGTTCTTCGTGCTGGCTGATCTCGGCTCCATCGACGCCATGTACCAGTTCGCATTAGACTCGTACATTGTGCTCTTCCAAAACAGCATCAAGCGGTCCGCGGAGAAGGTCGCCTCACACTCCATGGAGGAGCGCATCAAGACACTCAATGACTGGCACACAAGCGCGGTGTACACCAATACCTGCCGAGGGCTCTTTGAGCGTCACAAGCTGCTCTTTGCGTTTCACATGACCGTACGCATTCTGCAAGCGCAGGGCCGTATCAACACGGAGGAGTACGTGTTCTTGATGCGCGGCGGCCAGTCGCTGGACAAGACCGGGCGGACACCGAATCCCGCCCCACTGTGGCTGTCAGAGCGCGCCTGGGGCCACATCACGGAGCTTGACAAGCTCACCAACTTCCACGGCATCGCGACGCACTTTGAGCAGAACCCCGATGCGTGGAAGCGGTGGTTCCTTGTGGAGCATCCTGAGGACGAACCGCTGCCGGAGGACTGGCACAACCGCATCGGCGACAACGACATCCAGCGAATGATCATCGTGCGGTGCCTACGCGCTGACCGCATTGTCTTCATGGTGTACCAGTTCATTGAAAGCCAGCTCGGCGCGCAGTACATCGACCCGCCCCCGTTCAACCTCAAGGACACGTTCGACGAGAGCACCAACACGATTCCGCTCATCTTTGTGCTGTCCGCCGGTGTGGATCCAACCAACCAGCTTGCCGCCCTTGCCGTGCGAGAGGGCCGGCCGCTCAAGACACTCGCCCTGGGCCAAGGCCAAGGCGACAACGCCAAGCGCGCGATCCAGGAGTGCAGCCAGACGGGCGGGTGGGTGTTCCTGGCCAACTGCCACCTCATGGTGTCGTGGCTTGTGGAACTGGAGAAGATCATCGATGACATTGCCGATCAAAACCCCCATCAGGACTTCCGTCTCTGGCTCAGTTCCGTCCCAACGCCGCAATTCCCGATCGGCGTCTTGCAGCGCTCAATCAAGATGACGACGGAGCCACCCAAGGGCATCAAGGCGAACATGCTGCGGCTGTACAACGGGATGAGCGAGGAGGAGTTTGCAGACAAGAGCGCCACGCACCCCATTATCTACCGTAACCTCCTCTACGCGCTGTGCTTCTTCCACAGCGTGCTCCTCGAGCGCCGCAAGTTCGGCACACTGGGCTACAACGTGGTGTACGACTTCACTTCATCCGATTACGAAGTCTCTGAGAACATCATCGCCCTGTACGTTAATCAGATGGCGTCGTCCGACCCGGCCGACATTCCGTTTGTCACGATTCGCTACCTCATCGCTGAGGCCTCGTACGGCGGCCGTGTGACGGACGACTGGGATCGCCGTGTGCTGAACACGTACATGGCGCAGTACATGGTGCCGGCGACAGTCACCGACCCGCGCTACCCGCTGGCCTCGGCCGAGGAGTACTACATTCCCAACGAGTGCAGCACCGTGCAAGCGTACAAGGAGGAGTGCATGCAGCTCCCTGTCACGGACCCCCCGGAGGCCTTTGGGCAGCACGCGAACGCCGACATCGCTAGCCGTATCTTCGAGTCGACGACGCTTCTGGAGAACCTGATCCTCGTCAACGCGACCCTGGCGCGCGGCGGATCGGGCAGCTCGAGCAGCGCGAACAAGGCAGCCACGCAGGAAGAACGCTGCCTGGAGATCCTTGCGTCGCTAGACGAGCCGAGCAAGACAGCCACGCCGCCGCTCATTGACTACGACGCGATCTACGAGGCGACCAAGGAGGAACGACAGAACGCGCTCAACACGTGCCTGCTACAGGAGGTGCAGCGGTACAACATTCTGCTGCGCAAGATTCATCGACAGAAGGCAGAGCTGCGCCGCGCGGTGAAGGGCGAGATCATCATGTCTGAGGAGCTCGAGGCTATCTTCGGAGCGCTGCTGCTCGGCCGTGTGCCGCCTCCGTGGACGAGCGCGTACCCAAGCATCAAGCCGCTCGCGAGCTGGTCGGTGGATCTTGTCGATCGCATTGAACAGATGAAGGCATGGGGCCAGCGTACCCCGACGGTCTTCTGGCTCTCCGGCTTCACGTACCCCACCGGCTTCCTGAAGAGCCTGCAACAGCAACAGGCTCGCCACGACCAGATTTCGATTGACCAGTACGACTGGGAGTTCGTCGTGCTGCCCAGCGAGGAGCGCACCATTGTGAACCGACCGAAGAAGGGCGCCTACGTCCGCGGCATCTATCTCGAAGGCGCCGGCTGGGATACCGAGGCGAACGTGCTGTGCGAGCCGAGGCCGATGGAGCTCGTCGTGAACATGCCCGTCATTCACTTTAAGCCGAAGCTGCGCTCTGGCAAGCCGAAGCCGCCCACCATCTACGAGTGCCCCTTGTACATGTACCCGGTGCGCACAGGCACACGCGAGCGGCCATCGTACGTGGTCGCCGTGGACCTCGCCAGCGGTGACGCGGTGCCTGAGCACTACACGAAGCGCGGCACAGCGCTGTTGCTCTCCACCGATGAGTAGTAGCTGCTGCTGCCCTCTCGTGTGTGGCGTGCGAATGATCGAAAGGCGCGAATGTGCGTGTACGTGTGAGGGGGAGAGAGAGAGCGAGGACCTGCATCCTGCTACCACCTCTGAAGCACACGCACACACCTGTTTGAACGGCGAATGACACAACGTGCTAAAACACCAGAACGAAGAACGTGATCAACAAAGGAGGGAAAGAAGAAAAGAAACAAGAGGCGGTACTACATTGGTAGAGGCGAATGTGCAGCGGCTCCCCGAGAGACGATTTCGCTGAGGCTCCTGCTGCTTGTCGCCTCGTTTCTCACTGTGCTCTCTGACGGCAATCTAAGAAGACAGTGAGAATCCGGAAGGCGCGGCACGTGCGAACACCACACCCGGTGTGCACGACCCTTCTCCAGCGAGACCGCATCATGCGAGAGGCAACAACCGATAAAAAAGGAGAAGGCGTCTTTCTTACGTTGTGTGATCAGTGTTTCTTTCCTCTTTTTTCTTTTTTTTTTGATCGGGCCGTCTCTTTCTCGCTTGATTAGACACTGACGTGACGTGAAAAGGAAGAGGAGAGAATCTTCTTGTCACTGATCGCCGCCGACTTTGTTGCTGGCCCGTGTCCCTCGCCGACTTGTTTTATCTGACCTGCTGACGATGTAAATCAATGCGACCTCGAGGGTCGCAGAGTAAAACTTGTGTTACACAAAACGAGAATTGACTGGTAGGAGGCAGTAAACGCACTGCGTGCGACGTCTCTCCCGCTCCTCCCACGGGAGTGTTGCCACGTGAAGGTAATGATGTGTGCACTGTCGAACCGTTGTGCTCAAGTAGCTTCCCACACGTCCTCCTCCTCCGCGCAAGCCGAGGCGCTGCTCATCTCTTGGACGGAACGACGCGCGCGTGCGTGCAAGACACTGTGGAACGCGCGGTCGGTGAATCCAACATGAACCGCACCGCTCTTTCGCTCTCTCCCCCGCCATGCTCACCGCTTCATTTTCTCTCTTTATCTCCCTCTCTCTCTCTTTCACTTTTCTTGATCCATTGGCGCCTGGTGACAGCCTCACGATGAGTTTTTTCCGCGGTGGCGAGCGCCGGATCCCGAACAGCGCCGATGAGCTCAAGGACATTGAGATGTTTGTCTACACAAGCCCCGGCGGTCTCCTCGGGCGCCTTGTCGGCCGCCCGCTGAAGTTCTGCGTGGAACAGTTTTACTACACGGTGTCGGGAGCGCAGAACACGCTGAAGCGGGTGGAGGTGCGCTCTGATTCGCTGGCCCCCAAGAGCGAGATTTGGCCCGATTCGAGGTTCGACCGCGTCCGCCTGACCTTCTCCGAGGTGGAGCGTGTTGCGCGACGCACGCGCAGCAACGTGCTGGACACCCCCCGCTACCCCATGATCACCTTCGACGTTGAGGAGGATACACCAGACACGGTAAAAGGCACACTTGCTCTCCGCGGTGCGTCACACATGATTCAGTGCAGTAAAACCGTGGAGGGTACGGTGCTGGTCGTGCGGTGCCCGCTGAGTTTGAAGGACTTCCACGTGCCGCCGTACAAGCTGTGGCTTGGCCTGTTCAGTGTCGGCGACAAGGTTGAGGTGGAAACTCGCGTACCCGCGAAGGTGTTTAAGCTGTGACGTTCACGCTGGAGAACGAGTGTGTGTGCGTGTGTGTGTTGGCGCGCACAGAAAGCTGACGACAGTGGTTCTCACCTTCTCTTGTTCCCCGCCGCGCGAGAAGCGCATCTGTGATGAATACGCAGTGCGAAGAGAGAGAGAGAGAGTGATTGACGTGCCTCCAATAATATCAACAAGGAAAAAAAGGAAAGCGACGGCAGCAACACCGCTGGGCACGGCTGCGAGCATGCGATCTCCTTGATGTCGACTGTGCACACAGTGCCGCGCCACACCTCTCACGCCAATTAATGAAGTCTACGACAGTTCCGGCAACCCCCCTTCACCCTTCTCTCTCCCTACGGCCATCATCTGGGGCGTTTTCCGCTGATTCATTTTTTCCTTCTGTTGCTTCTCTGCACCTCTCAACTGTCCTTTGCCTCTGCCTTCTAGTCACGTCGGACACAAGGTGAGCACACTCTTTCCGTGGGCGTGTGCGTTCCCTGTCACATTCACTTGTGCAGTGTTGACCACCACCCGGTCTTCTTCCACTTTTTTTTTTGGCGTTGAGGTCACTGGCCGCTATGGAGTTTCAGCGCGCGATCATCCTCGGCGCTGGCTCGAGCTCCTCTACGCCCTTTCTCACATGTGTTCTCGGCAAGAAGGACTGCGCCGCTTGCCGTGATGCCATGGCGCACCCCAAAGGCCGCAACCACAGGCTCAATCCGTCTTTCCTACTCGAGCTTCGCCATCCAGCCGATGGTAGCATTCATCACATTCTCATTGACTGCGGCAAAACGTTTCGCGAGACCGTGTTGAAAACGTTTAGCAGTCTCGGCGTCCATGACCTGAGTGGCGTGCTGCTCACGCACGATCACGCTGATGCGGCGTTTGGCATCGATGACCTCCGCGAGCTGAACCGACGCGACAAGGGCTGCCAGGGCGGCGTCTTGGATGTCTACGCAGATGCACGCACGTTGGCATCCATGCAGCGCATTTTCTACTACCTTTTCCCCGCCCCCGATCGCAGCGCGTCACCGCCCCCCTCGTCGCCACCCAAGCCCGTCGATTTGACACGTCAGCCGTGGACCGCAAAGCTGGCCTGGCACTGCTTCCTGCCCGATGCAGTGCTGGAGATACCCATCACCTGCCGCAACGACTCTCTCGCACGGGCCTCGTGGCCCGTCGCACCGCTGCCGGTTCTGCACGGCAAGGCGTACCACTGCAACTCGTTTTTGATGCCCATGAATGACACGCGCACCCGCTGGCTCTTGTACGTCTCTGACGTGAGTCGCCTGGAGGAAGACGAGGCCGGCGCGCTTTCATTTCTGGCCCGTGTGTGCGCCGCCCGCGCTGCCCTCGGGGAGGCCTCTGCACGCGTGGCGCTGGCGGCGTCAGACACCTCGTGCGGTGAAGAGGCTCGCGCCGTGCAGCACAACAGCGACCACCCACTCGACCTGCTCATCCTCGATCTCATGTCACACAACGAGTACTTCTCGCACTTCAACACGGACGAGTCCATTGCCGCTGCCAAGCACATCGGTGCGAAGCGGACGTACTTTGTTGGCATGTCTCACTCCCTCGAGTACCACGCGCTGACAAAGCTGCTGGCCGAGCGTGGTGTGGGCGAATCAATGTTCGTCGGCTACGACGGCTGCGTGGTCGCCGACGCTAGCGCCTTGGACAAGGACGAGGATAGAGCCGAGACTTTGTGATACCAGGTGACTGATGGAGCAACGGCCTATTCGCACCACCGTGCGGCCCCCGCGTGCGTGTCGTTGAGGCGTGGAAGGGGGAGAAGGCGATCTCATTGTCCCGTATCACAAATCCTACTGCCTGCTTCTTTATTCATTTCGTCGTCGCAGTAGGCACCACTGTGAATCTGTGACGAACATCTATCATAACAGCCAACTCAAACAGAATAGGAGCGATCGAGTAATTTATTGATTGAGCTGCGCACGCGTCACCAACGCAGGCGCACTTGACCTCGCCACCTCTGCCGCGACCTTTGCCCTACACTCTTTTTCCCCGATGACATCCTCCGCCAAACCTTCGTCACCCTCTCTCTTTCCCTGCGTTGCGTCTGTTGGCTGCACTTCGACAACTTTTTATCTCGTGGCCTTGTGCTTGACGCGTCTACTGAGCACACTCTCCCTCTGTGTGTGCGTGTGTGTGTGCTTGTTGGGGAGGAGAAACTGAGGCGCGCACTAGAAACAGGTGCAACGACTCGCCACCGCTTTCCTGGCTTCGGACATTCTGCCCTCTGTCACCTCCTACTCGACCATACTCTCTCACGTGCGTACTCTCGTTGTTTTCTTTTCTGTACCACCTTCCTCCGCATCTTTATGCACCTTCTCTTCACGCGGTGCGCTCACGAGGTATCATGTTCTACCATGCGTTCACCATTGAGCACAGCGTGGAGAAGCCGGTGGAGGAACTTGGGGACGTGATGATGTCACCGCTCTTTCACCGCGTCTCTGCGGTGTGTCCGGTGCTGCATGTCTTCGGCATTTTGCACATCCCGTGTGATGTCGCCGACAGCTCTTCTCCTGACCCGGCGCTGATGACGACGACGACGTCGACCACAGAGTCCGCCGTGCCCATCCCACGACCATCACCGGGACCTCTAAATGCCGCCACCGTCGCCAGCGGCGCCACCAACGCCGTCACGCCACTGTCTGGCAGTACCCCCGGCCACCATGCGTCGACGTCGACGCCACGAACACAGACACTTCTCCAGTCGGAAGAGCTGCCCCACAAGGACGATGCTCGGCTCGTGCAACGACACGCCTGCCTCCACATCCACGGCATCTTCCCGTACTTCTACGTGCCGCAGTACGACGACAGCATCTCGCCAACACAGTTCGGCGCTCAGCTCGAATCCGTGGCCCTGCGCCACGCGTTTCTTAGTGAGGACAGGCGGGCACACGCACCGCGCCAGGCAAATCGACCTCCACCACCGGCGGCGACGGCCATGTCCATTGCCGCAGAGCACAGGTTCGGTGAGTCCGCACACGAGCCGCGCACCGGAGCGCCACCGACCGCCCCTGTGCATCGTCAGCTGCTGCACAACGTGGAACTGGTGCGGCGTGTGCCCTTCTACGGCTACCACGGCGCCCCACACCTCTTCTTCAAGATCAGCGTCATTGACCCAGCCCACGTGCCTCCCCTCGTCGAGCTGCTGCGCGACACGACGCACGTTGGGCAGCGGACGTGGCAGCCGTACGAGTCGCACCAGCGGTTCCACTCGCAGTTCATGATGGACTCTGGCATCAGCGGGATGGCCCCTTTTCGCTTGCACCGCTGTGCGGTGCGCTGCCCCGTACCACCGGAGCTGGCAATGCTTTTGCCGCCTCCCGCACACGCGCTCACCAGCGAGGCGGACGCGGCCGTGCGGGCACGTCGCCAGGCATTGGGTGTCACCGCCGTGGCGCTTCCTGACGAGCGCGAACGACTGTCGGCGTCGGAGGTGGAGCTGGACGTGCGCGCCAGCGATCTTCTCCTTGGCGCGGGCAGCCACGCCGTTGACGGGGCGGCACCGCACGCACAGACAGTAGACACCGCGACAGGCCATCGCGCACCGATCGGTGCCCACCTCGCTCACACACGCCGGTCGCTGAAGCAGTACTTCCACCACCACGGCGTGCCGGATGCGCTGCGCGTGGCCGACACCATGGAGGTTGAGGCCCGCGTTCAGGAGTCGATGCGACGTGGCCACCCCCTGGCGAAGGCGCACCCCGCCAAGCCAGAGACCGCGGCGACTCTTCGGTACGGCACGGTGGAGCAAATCCAGCGAAACGATCCCGCCGCGTGTGCGATGCGGGCGCACATGCGGGACCACGTTACTTCTGCTGCGTGGAACAGCACCACAGGGGCGGTGACGAGCCGCAGCAAGGACGAGGTGAAGTCGGAGAAGCCAACCTTTTGGCTCATGAAACAGCAGCAGCAACAGGGCAGCGCATCGCCGTCGCGGAAAACGGATGGCACCCGCTGCCCCTGGGCAGAGATGGACCCCCTCGGGCCGCCGTGTTCGCTACCCGCCATCGACCACACAAGGACGAGCACCGCTGCCACCGGCAAGGCCACGGTGTCTCAGGACCAGGACGCCGATGAGCTGACACACGCCGACCTCGCGGCAGCACGCCTCTCCAGCGGGGATAATGTGCCACTAACGTTTGAGTTGCTCGATGCGCTCGCCAAGCCGCTTTCTTGTGGCACCGCCGTCGACGAGGAAGCGCAGGGGTCACCTCCGGAGGCGCCTGCCGGCCCGAATGCCAACGGCAGTGGCAGCGGCGCGGCGGTGGACGCCAACCGGGGCAGCGACACCCCTCTCTTCCCGAAGGCCTCGATGACGGCGGCGGCGGCGGCGCTACCGAGCGTGGACGACACCGTTGCGTTTGTTCTGCGCACCACGCGACTCCCGACGACCACACGGGAGACTCCGCCGCGCGCACGCACCGCGTCTCACTCACCGTCGCTGTCCCATGAAGGCGCGCCCACCAACGTGACTCTCCGTGTGCTTGCCGCGGGCCGCGTGTCGGCGATAGACAGCGCGACAGGGACAGCTGTGATTCAGTGGTGTGTGTCGCTGCCGGAAACACACCTGGCTGCGGAAGCTAGAGCACTTGTACGCAGGCATCAGTGGATGCCTCCAGAGGCGACAGTGCGGGTGCGGGCGGCCACCGAGGGCGAGGCTGCCTCTCTCGTGCTCGCTGCAGGGGAGTGGCTGCTCACCGAGGTCGCGGCGCCGATGGACAGAGTGCCGCTAACTACACTGCGGTACCCGACGCGGCTACCCGGCCTGGAGGCAGCGGCGGCTGCGTCTCGCGGAGGGGCTGGTGTGCGCGTGGAGCTACTCGCCTGTCCTCTCTGTCTGTTTCACGACCGGGAGAGCTATCACCGCGCGACGGTACGTGGCGACGGGGCCATGACGCACGCCGAGAGTGCGCCGGCTGTCGTCGTTATGGCGTTGTGCCGCTACGAGTACAGTTTTCAATCGCGGCTGCTGCGGCCCCTCGAGGGGCGCCACGTGTCCTGGCTGACTCGGCCGATCCGCTCTTCTGACGGCCTGGCGCGGCCGCACTCGTGGCATAAAGCAAAGGAGGAAAAACAGGAAGAGGAAGCGGGAGAGGGCGGTGCGGCGGGTCAAGCCGCCGCACGCCCCCCACTTCCACAGACACAGCGGGGCTCGTTTCTGCTCCTTCCAGAGCCTTTCGACGACTGGCCACCTCGCGCTGCCACCGCCGGCCGCGCACCGCTCAGTTCAGATGGCACAAAAGGTGATGAAGGACTTGGTAGTGGCGAGGCACGACACAGCCGCACCGGTCCGCTCTCCGCGTCCTCCTCGTCCCCCGAGTCTGCGCAGTCGTCGTTGCTCGACACGTCGTCGGCGTCATCTGGTTGGTCGTCGGTCGCAGGCCTTTTCACTCCGCCCTCAGAAACCGGGTCGGGACGCGTGCCGTCCGTTGACCGCACCGAGGGGGTGCTGCTGACCACGCCGCTGTCGAGCTCTGTTGCATCCACGCCTGACGTGAGTGCACACGCCGAGGACAACGTGGGCGATCCCCAACGCGTGCGCTGGAGCTGCCAGCCGGTCCGTAGCGCGGCGGAGCTCGCCGACCTGCTGACGCATCTTCCCTTCTCTCGCTCCATCACGCGCGCCAAGGAGGCGGCCGACGTCGTGCTCACGCAGGGCCAGCTGCTGCGGCGGGTTTCCACCTGCGACGGGCACGCACGCGATCAAGAGCCCGAGAAGGTGGTGGTGCACTACGAGGCTGGGCGGGCGGAGCCGCTAACGCCGCCCGCACCCTGGCAACGTCTCAAGCGACCGCGGGAGACACTGACCCCTGGCGGTGACACGGCGCAGAGCGGCTGGCTGCGCACCCCCTCTCACGGTTTCGCAGAGCCAGACGGCGAAGAGGATGCCCCGCTGCTCCCCTTCGATGACTCCCCCGTTCGTCCTCGCGTGGCGACCGCGGCCCCGGCGCAAGTCACTTCACGCGCCGCCACACCCCCACCGGCACCGGTCGTGACATGCGGTTCGTCAGCTCTCTCTCCGGAGTCGCCCCCTCGCCGTGAGTCTGATGTGGAGCTGTTGACCGGCATGTCATCCTCACCTGCCGTGGTGTTGTCCTCGAGCACGCACGTCCACCACAGCGGCGCCGTGACGGTCGTTGTGGCCGATGAGGACGATGCCGTGGAGTCGACGAAGGCGGACCGGCAGACTCGGCACGCTGAGCTCGTGCACTCGCACTCGGTGTCGCCACTGAGCGTGGAGGTGGTGGTCGAAGATGAACTGACGGAGTGCCCGGTGCGTTGGCAGCCGACGCACACGCCTGCCGATCCCACGGCGAAGCAGGTGCTCCACGCTGCGGCCCCGTGCGCGCCGTCAACGTCCGAGACACACATCGCTTCGCACGCCTTCCTTCGCCGCCGCACGTCGGCCACCACCGGCTCATCCGCTTGTGTTGTCTCAGCCGCCACGTGGCCGCTCCCGGCGACGGCGCCTCTCCCCTTTTCCGCGACACCCGCAGAGACGCCACCGCGACCGGCTACAACGAAGGCCACGTCGCCATCCTCCCCGACGACCAAGGCAGCGGAGACCTCAGCCGATGCCGCCTCGGCACCACGGCGCAGCACCACTACGCCCCCCTCACACCACTCGCTGACGTGCAACCTGCGCCTGCTTCACGTGGAGGTGCTGGTGCGGCGGCGCGAAGCCACTCAGCAGGTCGCCGGTGACCCCTTGCTCGCCGTCGCTCTCGGCCAGTCCACCACCGACTCGACGGCGATAGCGCCGCTTGTGTTGTGCGTGGCGCCGACCACATCCACATCCACCACCGGTGCCCCATCGGCATCACCGTTTTGCGCAGGAGCGCCGCCAGCGGCCTCACACAGCTCGGCGTCAGTCCGGCCGGAACATGCCCCTGCACCGGGCGAGCGCACGTGGCGCTTGACGGACCGCGTCAACGTCGTGGAGCTGCCGACGGAGCGGGCGCTGCTGCTGCGTACTCAGCACGAGATCGCCCAGTACGACCCCGATATCATCGTCTCGTGGGAGGGCTTCAAGTACGGGATCGGCCTCATTTCGCTGCGATACCGCGCTGTGCTGGGGCGAAGCCTCGCCCGCGACCTTTCACGGCTGCGGCCCATCGAGCGTGTCGTGGACGAGCTCACTCACCAACACCGTCGCGACGCCCGCAGCCACGACACTGACCCTGGCGTGGGGCCGTCGGCGCACGTCGTACCACGCGTTCGGCGCGCACCGTTTCACGTCTCAGGACTCACACCGCTGTCGTCGCCTGTTGCTGACTTCGCCACGCGCGGCACCGTGCGCCAGGCGAAGCGCGAAGAAGCAACACCAGCGACCGTGGACGACGATGAGGAGGACATCGACGAGGATGGTGATGACGACGCACTCGCTGTCGCTGCGTACAACCTAAACCTTGAGGAGGAGGCCACTGACGCGCAAACGGCCATCGCCAAGCGCTACGCCAAGCGCTTTGGGGCGACCGTCCGCATCATTGGCCGCGTCGTGTCTAGCGTCTCGAGGGATATTCGCAAGGGTGTCAAGCTGGCCAGCCACACGCTCTCACACGCCCACGCAGAACTCATCGGCGAGACCCTGCCGTACTTCTCCGACGCCACGCTTGCGCACATGTACGACTTCGACGGCGGCAGCGGCGCGAGTTGCGGCTGCGGGCACCGATGCTTTGTGCTGCGTTATTTGCTGACAAACGTGATCGCGACGCACAGGATGGCGCGCAAGCTGCACTACTACACACGCGCGATGGAGTTTTCACGACTTTATGGCGTGCTCTACGAGGAGTCCATGACGCGCGGCTCGCAGTTCAAGGTCGAGGCCACGCTGTGCCGCCTGGCACGACCGCAGGGTTATCTAATGATCTCCCCTTCCATCGGCGCAACACACCGACAGCCGCGCATTCATCGCATCCCGCTCATCATGCAGCCCCGCAGCGATCTCTACAAGGACCCTGTTGTTGTTCTTGACTTCCGCAGTCTCTACCCGAGTATCGTCATTGCCTACAACCTATGCTACTCGACTTGCATGGGCCTTGTGCAGCCGCATGCCTGCGGCCGGCTCGGTGTGCTGCCACGATACCACCGAGACACGGCACTACTGCGCGACCTGCTGCTAGGTGAGCCCACCTCGCCGACGGACACGACTACGACAACGACACACCGCGAGTCCGACTCATCATCGGCCACGCCGCCACCGGTGGCGCCGCTCGGCCTCGTCGTCGCGCCGAACGGTGCCATGTTTGTTCCACCGTTCGTGCGCGAGGGCGTGCTACCGCAGATGCTGCGCACGGTGCTCGACACGCGCGTGGAGATTCAAGCTGCCGACAAGTACATCGCAAAGCCCCAGCACGACGAGTTCATGCAGACCCGTCTGCAAGAACAGCAGCTTGCACTGAAGCTGCTGGCCAACACCACCTACGGCTACACGGCGGCTTCGTTCACTGGCCGGATGCCGTGCGTGGACGTCGCGGAAGCCATCGTCTCGCTCGGAAGGCAAACTCTGGAACGCGCTATTGCCCTTGTGCATGAACGGACAGAGTGGCGTGCGGAGGTCGTCTACGGCGACACCGACTCGCTCTTTGTGCACCTGCCCGGACGCACGCGCGAGGAGGCCTTTGCAGTAGGCGAGGCAATGGCGAAGGCCGTCACCGCCTCCAACCCGTCGCCAGTAACACTGCAGTTCGAGAAAATTCTGCAACCGTGTCTGCTGCTCGTTAAGAAGCGCTACACGGGATATGCGTGGTTCACACGGGAGCAGCGCCGCCCGTCGTTCCTGGCCAAGGGCATCGAAACGGTGCGGCGTGATCAGTGCCCCGCCACGGTGGAACTGGCCGACACGCTCCTGCACGCGCTCTTTGACGGCGCGAGTGCCACGCAGCTGCGGTCGCGATACACCGCAGAGGTGCTGAAGCTGAGACAGCCCACCGCGAACGTGTCCGCCTTCATTTTCCGCCGCGCCGTCAAACTGGCGCGTTACGGCGACGAAAGGCACCTGCCCCTCGCAGCGCGTCTGGCGCTGAAGCAGATGCAGAAGGACCTGTTGCAGACGCCCTTCTGGGGTGAACGGCTGCCGTACGTGGTCTGTCGCAGCCTGCTCTCCACCAAGCTGAAGGATCAGGTGGTGGTCCCACAGGAGCTGATCGCCACGTCGAACCGTTTGACGATTGACACCGAGTACTACATGCAGCGCCACATCAACGCGGTGCTTGATCGCCTCTTCTACGTGGTGGGCATCAGCTTTAGCCGCTGGTACACGGAGGTGGCACGACGCGGCCAGTGGTCGAGCTACCTGGACGTGGACGCGTTTATGGCGCTGCAGTCGCACCGCCGTGCTGCCCGCCACGGGAGAGGGCCTTCGTACGACCGGGCATCGCGCCTCTCTCAGATTTCGCCAAGCAGCAGTGCGCGTGACGTGGACGAGACGAGCGAGGACGACGGCCGTGCGTACGATCAGCCAGTTAATGTCGAGGACGTGGTCGGCGCCACACAGGCCACACTCAGCCCGATCACCGTGGATGATCTAAGCCAACTCACCAACCTTGCCCACCCCACCAGCACCAGTGTCATTGACATTGATGCGACAGACGCGGACGACGACGTGATCACACAGGACAGAGAAGACCAGACCAACCGCGCCCACGCACTGCGACCGCCGCCACCATCTCACAGTGCACCACCGGCAACGAGGACGATGATGGCCACCCAGCGCGTCGACGGCATGCGGACGCTAGATCGCTACTATCCACGCGCACGTTGCGTCGTGTGCGATCAGCACAGCGTCACCTCGAACGAACACCAAGAGCAGCTCAACGCCGCTCTCGATCGTGCACGCCGGCATCGACGTCACAAACACCAACACAATGCACCACCACCGCCGGACATCTCCACACGTGCGGTACCACCCATTTGCGCATCCTGCTGGGCGGATCCCCTCACGCTGCTCACACGCGTCCAGCGACACCACGCCACTGTCGCGCACCGCCTGCACATGCTTGAGGAGGCGTGCCAGGTCTGTATGGGCAGCCTTGGCACCACAGGCGGTCCCACCTACCTGCGCGCCGTACACGATCTTGAGGAGCTGCCCCCAACCCTGGCACCGCGTCACCCAACCAGACGTCCTTCCAGCAGCGGTGTGCCGCGCGACTTGACCCACCCTGTTGCCTTCCTGACCGTGGCCGAGGCGAAGAGGGCCGCCGCACGTGCACAGGACGCGCAAGCTGAGGCGGATGGCGACACAGCTGAGGGGGCACGCGTGGAGGAGAGCACCTTTGGCTGCGTGTCCATCGACTGCGATATCGCCTTTGAAAAGCGCACATTGCTTCTGCAGCGCACCCAGCTGCAGGTCTTGTCGTGGTACCTCCACGACGTGCTCTAGCTCCTTTTTTTTTCATCTTTTCACATGCACACATCAGAACTACACACCCGCGACGTTGCTCGCACTCACACCGGAGACTGACCGTGCGAAATGAGAACGCAAACGGCGAACAAAGACACACACACACACACATACATGCGTACGTATACACTTTCCGTCCCCCATCTTTCACTTCTTTCTTCTCTTCTCGAACGCGGAGCGTAGTGCTTGGTCATCAGTCACTTCGCCATGAAACGCCTGACCTCAGTGGCACCACCATGCACGGCAAGGCTTTTTTCTCGACGATTGAGCGACATCCGGCTAGCCCCAGCGTTGAGGACGTTCAGCATGACGCCACATCAGCACGCACCGGCTCACCCCTCACCACAGGCGCCGTCCGACAGCTCTTCAGCTCACCCAGTTGACGCGAGCACGGCGGACGGCATGAACTCCGCGTTCCTCCAGTCGCTACTGGAGCCTCCTGAGACGGTTCCCCTCGAGGACGCGACGCGCACGTACCGCACACTGGACGCTGTCGACGCCGCGCACACATACGACCCACGCCAGCCGAACGTCACCGGCACAGGTGTGGACGTCCCGGAGTCGGCCCGCCACCCTCTCACCGAGGCACATGGAGCCGGAGAGCTGTGGCGCTGCTTCGCCTCCGCTACAGAGGAGGAGCGGAAGGCCAACAAGCCCCCGCGTTGGTTTGAAACCTTGTGCCGCGACTTGTTTTTTAGGACCGATAGCACCGCTGTTCCCGCCGAGCCCCAGGGAGCGCAAGACTCTTCGGCAGACGGCGCACTCACCGCCCCCGCTGACTTCTCACCCGAGGCCGCCGCGATGAAAGCCGCGGCGCAGAGCCACTCGGCGGACGACCCCCAAGCCGCGACGGACGCGGACGCTGTGGACCCTTATCTTTGGTTGCCGTTCGACCTGCTGGATGAGAAGGACTATCACGTGGCGCCGTACACCTTCCCCTCAACCGCCACGTACACCCTCGAGCAGCGATTGAAGCTTTGCCTCGGACAGCCGCAGAAGCCGTACGTCCACTTCGCGAATGCCTACGCCTTTCCCGCACGCCACCAGTTTCCCACTTCACTGGGAACGCAGCCCTGCCGCCTCCACGTCGACCCCAGCAGCACCGCCCAGGTCGTCTTCCTGCAGCTCTCCGACGATTTTCCTCCCGCAGCGTGGCTGCCGGTGAAGGGCACCGCGGCGGCCGTGCGCCGCGTGCTGAGCGAGTACGCGGAGATGGCCGCTGTTCACCGCGAGCGCCACCACGACCACTTTCTCGCCCGCTACGAAGATGCGCGGCGTGTCATGTCGCTGCAAGGCATCCCCACTAGCACCGAGCACGAAGACGACGTGCTGCGCTTCATGGCCTACGAGGCGCGCAACACACCGTACTGGGAAACCCCTCTGCGCGAGTTCCGGAACCAGCAGGATGTGTTTCTCGGCGAGTACGACGATCCGGAGTGGCTGGTCGAGCACCTTGACCTCTGCCCCTACCTGTTCGCCATCCCGCACATGCGCACGGTGACGAACCTGCACAAGGAGCACATGGTGCCGACCGTTGATGGGCCCGGGGTCGCATCATCACTGTTTCGATGCGTCTTCTCCAAGGCGCTGCTCATGGTGAATGTGCAGCTCTCGGCCGAGGTCAAGCTGCCACCGCAGGACCCCGAAGCATTTGAGTTTTTGTGGAAGGATTCACAGGTGGTGCCCAAGATGCGCATCCCTGTCTTTGTGCGCGTCATGTGGCCCGACAACACACGCATGAGCGCGAATGGACTCATCACGCAGAGGCTGAACCGCCTGTTCGGGTTGGAGCTGGCGCCGGACATGCCACCGGACGCGGCCCTTGCACTGCTCTATGTTTCCCAATGGGCTAGACGCCTGCCGGATTTTCTCGGTGTGCGTGGAATGCGTCAGCGCGTGGCGGAGCTTGAGGCGGCAACCCATCTTCCCGAGCCACCCCGGCTCTACCCAGGCACACGTGAGGTCCCCAACCCCGAGTACTCCACCGCGGAGCGCCTTGGCATGCACATCCAGTACCTCAGCGAGCTCGGCGACCCCGACGTTGGCCAGACGATCCGCCAGCTGCTCCCGCGGGCCTCCGCGCCGGTGCGCATGGGGTGTGCAAAGGCGGCCCTCATCGCTGGCGAGCGCGAGCTGTTCCGGCAGATCGTGTCGAGCGAACCGCCCGGCCGCACACAACTGTACATGACAAAGCTCGTCCGCAAGCGCAAGACGCGTGACCTCGTCGATCCCGAGCCGCGCTTGTTGGATGAGCAGTACGAGTTCGCCGCACCGCTGTGGACGAAGAAGGGCACACGCATCGACCGCAACACGCTCGAAGGCGCCGTGGACGCGGCACGGCTGCGCTCGCATTGACAGTGCAGGTTTGTGAGAGTGAGAAAAGAAGAAGGCACTATATGGGCAAGCTGGGAGCGAACAACAGGTACTCGAGAGGCACAGACGGTGCTCTTGTGCGACCCACTTAGCTCGTCACAGAAAGAGAGGGAAAACAAAAAAAAAAAGTGGAGTGTGTCAAGCGTGCGGACGGCGAAAGAGATCGGTGACGGCGTGTGCCACTCACCCTTATCCCTCTGCCTTCGCACGATACACGGCTGACCTCTAATGCGCTCCGGTGCGATTCGAATGGAGCTAACACCACACACACACACACACACACACACACACACACACATGCGCACCTATAGCAAGGTATTGCTTGCCAAGAAGGCACACACAAACAGGACGGAAGCTTTTCCTTAAGCACCCTCACCTACTTGAAAAGGGAACCTGTGACGTACCTGTGAGTCGCCGCGCATTCACATTTTTTAAATTTTCCTGTCCCGGCAACGCTACGTGGTCAGTGTGGATTGCGCGACGCTCACTGCCCTCTTTTCTCTCCTTTTCCCACACTCCCAAAACGTGCTCTCTCTCTCTCACTCTCCTTCCCACTGTTGTCACAGCTCACCACTGCTCTCCTTTTTCTTTTTTTTTCTTCGCTGCAATCGTGATGAGCGATCTCAGTGAGAGCCGTGCGAGGGCCAACGAAGCGAATGAGGCCGCGACCAAAAAGGCGCGCGTCGAGCAGGCTCCCGATGGGCGTCAGGTCGGTACAGCCGCCGCGGGCGCCACGGACAGCAGCGCCAGCAACACCGACAGCACGCGCGGCGAGCTTCTCCACCACACCCTCAAGGAAGCACGATTTGCGGATCGCCACATGCCGGATGACTTCCACACGCTACTTGGTCCGCACGCTGAGCCCGATGAAGCCAAGGATGTCGAAGACCTCGTTGACGGCCACGATGACTTTGGTGACTTGCCCGTTGAGCGACAAGACGCACTGAAGCAGTCCGTGCGCACCTTGGTAAAGAAGCTTGAAGGCGTCAGCAATAAGAACCAGATGGAGCATATGCGGGTCAAGGCGGCGCGGCTGCCGGGGTTTAAAGACACAGCGCGCAAGTCAGAGCTCACTGCCGCATATCGTCAGCTCGTGCGCGACGGCGAGCTGCAGGAAAACGCGGTGGTGGAGGAGCTGCTCATCCGCAAGAAGGGCAAGTCACACAGTGGCGTGCTGGTCGTGACGGTGTTCATGGGCCCGGGCGAGTTCTCGTGCCCAAAGGATTGCCACTACTGCCCGAACCAGCCGGGCATTGCACGATCGTACCTCCTCAAGGAACCTGGTGTGTTGCGTGGCTTCCGCAACGGCTGGGACCCGATCAGTCAATTCTACGACCGAGCCAGTGCGCTTGAGAACAATGGACACGTCGTGGACAAGATCGAGCTCATCATTCTCGGTGGTACCTTCTCCTTCTACCCGAAAAAGTACGTCGAGGAGTTCATGACGGCCTCCTTTTATGCGGCGAACACCTACTACGACTCCGCGCCGCTGCGGCCCATGCAGTCCTTGGCCGAGGAGATTTCTTTGAACGAAGCCGCACGGTGCCGCATCATTGGCATCACGATTGAAACACGGCCAGACTACATCAATCACAGCGAGCTGCGGCGTCTGCGCACGCTCGGGGTCACACGCGTCCAGCTCGGCATCCAGCACCTCGACGATGACATCCTCACTCTCATCAACCGTGATTGCCCGACGATTAAAACTGTCGGCGCCATCCAACGGTTACTCGATGCGGGCTTCAAGGTGGACGCCCACTGGATGCCTGACCTGCCGGGAAGCAGCTTTGACAAAGACATGGAGCTGTTCCAGACCCTCTTCTCACCCGAAAACGAAAGCTTCCAGGTCGATCAGTGGAAGGTGTACCCGACAGCGACCGTGCCGTACACGAAGATCAATGAGTGGTACCAAGAAGGCAAGTACAAGCCATACGCCGAGGAACAGAACGGCGCACTCATGGTGAAGCTGCTGTTGTACATCATGGCGAACTGCCCCCGCCGCATCCGGTTGAATCGCATCATTCGCGACATCCCCACCACGTACATCCGTGGCGGCGAAAAGCGCTGCAACCTGCGGCAGGTCATCGAGGCTGAGATGCGCAAGTCAAACATCAAGTGCTTGGACATTCGCGCGCGCGAGTGCAAGGGCAACCCCATTGATCGCTCGCAAGCGCAGCTGTTCACGGATGAGTTCAGGGCGAGCGAAGGCACAGAGTACTACATCTCAGTCGAAAATCTCGACCGCACGCAGCTCTACGGTCACCTTCGCTTGCGTCTACGTGACCACTGCGATACCGCCCACTCCATCCTGCCCGTTCTCGAAGGCGCGGCACTCATTCGCGAGTTGCACACCTACGGCCGGCTAATCGCCGTGAGCCAGCACAACACGGGTCGTGAGGCCCAGCACATGGGCGTCGGCACGCAGCTGATGAGGGAGGCCGAGCGCTTGGCGAAGGAAAAGGGCTTCCGCAAGATCGCCGTCATCGCGGGCGTCGGCGTGCGGCGGTACTACGCCAAGCTGGGCTACTCGCTCGAGGAGACGTACATGGTGAAGTCCCTTTCCGACCCCGAAGTGGCCATCACTGAGGACCAGGTCGTGTTGGATGACGACAACGACGACCAGGAGCGCACGTCGGTGCTCTCGACCATTAAGTCGTTCTTCGGCTTTGGCGCGAAGAGGGCGTGACATGGCGCGCTTTCTGTTCACGTCGTCCCGCTGCACCAGCGCAACGCACACAAGTGGCCCGCCCACAGACAGCCGACGGGAGACAGCGTTGGCTCGGTGAGAACCTCGCGCTTCACGCGACGCCGCGCACTGGCTCTTGTTGTGCTTTTTGCTCTTTTTTTTTCTTGCGCTGCAGGGGGGCTTGCCACACAGAGTTGCTGCTCCTCTTCATCTTCTTTTCTTTCTCACGCCTAATCACGGATTCTATCTTCATCTCCCCGCATTCCACGGCTCGCTCATCAACTGTGAGACTCGTGCGGGCAGGACACACACACACACACACACACAAACACACACACACAAACACACATCAGGACAGCCTCGTGTGAGGGCTTCCCTCGGCGGGTACGTTGGCGTGAGAGCCGCCATCTTCACATCATCGCCGCCATCAGCAGCAACGTGGACAACGACAATCAGAAAACGGACGTACCTCTGTGCGTGATACGGTATTTCGCTCATCTCCTCTTTTGGCTTTGTTTCTCGTCAGACACGCCACGCTCCTCGCCACCTCTACTTTTCTTCCCGACCTCTCTCCTCCTTCTCTGTCAATGGGCACCACATCAAAAAGAAAAGAAAAGGAAAAGCGGTAGGGTGAACGATCTGCGCTCACCAGCGAGATAGCAAGCCGTTAGGGGTGATTGTGTGGTGACAGCTGCCAGATCTGCTGTCTAGTTTTGTTTTTGACCTTCTGAGCTTCCTCCGCCAGGCATCTTTTCTACCGCCACCGAACGCGAGGGTGGCGACGCACCGTGTGACCTATTCACGGTATGCGCTCACTTCGCGCCGTCACCGTCACCGCGGCGGTTGGCGTGCTACCAGCCACCGCTGTCGGCGCCAGTGGCCCGTGCGCGTCCTTGTCAGTCACTGTGCGTCACAAGGGGCTGTGGCAGACGATGCACGGCTTCACGGAGATGAAGTTGGCTAACGCATACGAAAAGGAAGGAAAGAACTACACCTCCAAGCACGTCGGCACGGGCCCGCAGTACGGCGCCGGCTTCGATCCCGTCCTCTCGGACCACGTCATGAAGACCATGACCGGGCCCCTCAAGCGCAAGCAGGGCACGACACCGGAGGACTACCTCAACGTCGACGAGTCGGAGAAGTGGATGGATGCGAAGCAGGCCGCCAAAATCCTTGGCATCAAGGAGGCCGAGCTCCCAGTGCTCAACCGCCACACCTTGGAGGAGAAATGGGCCAAGGCCTATCGCGAGACGAGCATGGCGAAGCAGGAGGAGGTGCTCATCGCGACGGAGGTGCTGCTCGAGTACATTGACAGCACCCTCGCCGTCAAGAAGAGCCGACAGTACTACCGCAACTTCCTCGATAATGCACGCACTTCCATTGACTTTGAGATCCTCGAGACCCGCCGCGAGCAGCGTCAGAAGCTGATTTGGCTGTTCGGGTTCGCCATGCTGGGCACATGCGTCGCTGTGCTGTTCGTCGCGTACTCGCGTCAGTACATCTCTCGCGAGGATGTCGGTAACATTGGCATCAAGGCCAAACAGTACATGATCATGACGTTTGTGCAGCCAAACAACCTCGAGCCCGCACCAGACTACAACACACGCTACCACAACACACCAACGTCGATGGAGATTGACAAGCAGTCGGGCACGTACGACATGCAGTTCATGAGCTCCGAGGAACGCCGTCTACTGCAGCTCAAGGCTGAGTACGACCGACGCGAGGAGGCCGAAATCCTGAAAATTCTCAACGACGAGAACAGCCGGGCCGCCAAGGCCGCCAAGGAGGATGAGGCGCGCTCAAGCCGTGTGCAGGTGTACCTGCCCGAGGAGCTGGATGCGCACGGTCAACTCACCCCAGAGGCAAAGACGGCGCGCGATGCCGTCAATGCCGATCACCAGACAGACTTCGAGAAGATGAACTTCAGGCAGTTTGCGGGTATGATGGCACGCAATTTTGGCGGTGGCTCACGCTTTCAGCGCCTGACGGAGGAGACCTCGGCGCGCACGGAAAGCCAACAGCAGATCGACTCCCGGCTGTCTGAGCGCAGGTAAAGAGGGCTTCCTTCTCCCTTCGCTCTCTCGCCGCCTACCGGCCGCAAGCGCTGCGACGGCTTCTGGCTTTTCTGCGCTATCCACCACGTGCGCACGCGCGTACACAGACACACACTCGCCGCGTGTGTGAGGGGAACCTCACCAGGGAAGGGGGGGGGAATTCCCCTTCTACTTCTTTGTTGCGAATGCATAACAGGGCACATTAATACTTGTGCTTCTCACATCTCTTCACACGAACCCCACTCACACGCACATACCCGTATCCCTGAATACTCACACAAAGAGAACGAGAGAGAGAGAGAGAGGGGACGGGTGCGGCCTGACGTTGATTGCGATACGGTGTCTTGCCTCCACCCACCACGCCATGTGCGGCAAGAGTTCTTGGCGCCGCAGTGGCCCCATACCTGCTATGGGAAGACTCTCTCTCCGCCGCTGTACAACGGCGTAAGCTTGTTTGCTCACGTGCGAGGTTACCGACAGATGCGCGACGCCTGTGTTTCCTCACCCGCGTGGCGTGACAGTGAGTGCCCCTCTTTCAGCAAGCTTTTCAGCTACTCCCCCTTCTTTTACCCTCCTTCACCCCGTTGGTCTCTGACTTCCATTCTTCTATCGTCGACCGTTCCGCGCGCGGACAGAAAAGCCGTTCATATTCGTAAACCATTATATTTTTCTTGTGCACACACACGTCACTCATCACGCTTCATCAGACACAAACCTCCGCTCTCTGCCTGAGCCGGCGCGGTGGTGCATGTTGTCAGACGCATCATAACTGTCTCTTGCTCTCACAACCGCCGTTCTTCACTACTGCTAGATATTCCACTCGCAGTTGAGTTACTTCTGCGTGTGCCTAGCTGACTGTCACTGTTTCCTGTTCCTGTCTTCTTGGAGTTTTTTTTCCCCTGGTTCTCCTTGTTTTGATTTCCTTCTTCCGCTCTTCTGTGGCTCACGTGCAGACGATCCCTGCGTGGGTTTTGCTCCGTTGCCGCCGCGCGCTCTGGCTTTTCCTCTTCTGTTGCTCCCTTCTCCCCGCTCCTTCGAAGGGCACACGACGGGCATCTGCGCGCCCGGCTGCCGCTCGTCACACACCGTCGCGGTGAGGGAAGTCTCCTGAACAGCTTTCCCCCCCCTGCCCTCACGCTACCTCGACATGGCGACGGCATCCTCGACGACAGATGCAGATGGGCGTGGCGATGAGTCCGCCGCACGTGACGCCTCAAGCCACCCGCCGCTGACCTCTTCGACCACCTCTTCGTCGTCGTCCTGTCAGCGCGCAGACACACCACCGGCACTGTCCAGCACGCCCACCACGCCAAACACCTCCACCGTCATCAAGAAGGACAGCGTTGCCTTGGAGGCGAAGAAAGTCGCTCTGGCCGCCTCGATCGCTGCTGTGTTGACGAAGTCCGTGCTGCATCCGATCGATACCATCAAGTGCCGGCTGCAAGTCATTTCCCTGTCCGTGCCTGAGTCCACCGCGACGACGCACACCGCTACCACCACCACCGGCCACCCCCATGGAACTTGGGTGAGCGGCACTCAGCCGCACCTCTCCTTCTATCAGCGCATGCGCCAGCTGCGGACTCACTACAGAGGCTGCTGGGGCCTTCGCTACCTCTACGGAGGCCTGCCCGTGAAGCTGCTCATGTACGTGCCGTACCAGACGACGTACCTCGTCACTTACGAGACGGCAAAGACGTTCCTGCACACCACAGAGGCGCAGCAGCGCGACGCCGCGCACCCCTTTCGCTCACACCTGTGGCGCACGGCAACGGCCGCCGTTGCTGCCGAGGTCGGTGCGTGTGTGATTCGCATACCCATGGAGACGGTGAAGGTGCGCATTCAAGCCACCAAAGCCAGCAACACGCGCGATGCGTTTCGGCAGATACGCCGCAATGGACTGCGTGCATACGCGCGCTTAATTGTGCCACACACTCTCGCTCACGATGTGCCGTACTCGATCACACAGTGGATTGTCTACGAGACACTGCGGCCGTGGACCATGCACTGGCACACTCAGCTGTCAGTCGAGGAGAAACCAGCGCACACCACAACCAGGGGCGATGGCGGGCAGAGTCGCCCCCTCACGTTCAGGCAACGCTACGGCTCCGAGATGCTGCGTGCATTCATGTCTGGTGGCTTCAGTGGCTTCGTGGCGTCTGCGCTGACGGTGCCGATGGACAACGTGCGCACTCGCACGGTGGTGGCCTCCGCAAACGACCCGACCATCACGGCGCGGCAGGTCATTCGCCAGACATTGCGGCTGGAGGGGGTGCGCGGCTTCATGAAGGGCGGTGGCATGCGTGTGCTATGGGTGACATCGAACCTGGCTTGCTACTTTCCAGTTTTCGAGCTGCTGAAGAAGCTGATAGCGGAGTCAACACCGCCGTGAGCCACAAGACGCACGTAGCTACACACACTACAAAATGAGTGAACTCAAGCTGTTGAATGATCCGTGACTCACGCGTCCACCGTTCCTCTCTCCTCCTCACGTTCTGTCATCCTATAGCTACCTGAGGACTCACTTCCGTGGGGGAAAATTTTGAGAAAAATGTCTCTTACTGTGAACCGGGCGGTGGTACTTTACGGATCGGTGGCATTGATTTGCCTCGAAGGGCCGATGCCTTTGAGCATCTTCTACAAAGACGGAAGTCGCGGAGACGGCATCGCCGCTCTGACTGACGACGCCATTCAGTTCACTCCCTTCACGCCCGACTACTCGAGCGCGATGCCCGCCATCCGTTTGACTGCCACCTACTGGGGACCAGCGGGACAGCCCGAGAAGGTTGAAGTCCTCTTCCCTCACTTAACCATCCTAAACACATGCAAACAGCACTTTGCCCTGTCTCCCCAGCACCTCACACACCTGGAGACAGAGGCGACGATGACACTCGCCAATGAGGCTCTTACCGCCTTCATCATGTCGGCGACCGCCACCTTCACGGACCCCAACCAGCCCCCCACCTGGGAGGCCTTGCGCGCACTGTGGAAGTCAGAAGGTCACGAGCAGATCCTTGGCCTCCAAGATCGTCTGGCGGCGGATGAGCAGCGAATCGCGGCCTTCCAGGCGGCGATGGGCCCCATCGTGAGTGACCTTCAACAAAGGGCGGCCACCACGCAACAGCTGGATGCAGTACGGAACGATATGGCCTCCCTTTGCCAGACCCTCACCGCGGCCAATCAGCAGCTGGCGGAGCAAATACGGGTGCTCCAAGGGACAGTCGACGCCCTCGTGGCCGCCCGCCTTGACGTTAGTCCACCGACGCCCTCCTCCGGCGGCCACCAAGCCCCCATCGGAGCGCTGGTCCAAGCCCTCACGGCCGCTAATGCCGACCCCCCGCCTGCCGACTTCACCGCAGACATCCGTGAATGGGGCCCATTGCGAGAGCGCTATGGCTCCTGGGATGCTGTGCGCGACCGCCTCTATCGTATTTTGCACATCGTGCCGAACGCGGAAAAACCGCCAACATTTGAGGCACTGTTCTCCTCGTTTGACGAGATGTACACCTCCATCTTTAAGCGATGGGACTCTCTGAAGGACCTCACCACGCCGGCAAACGTGGACCTTCTTGACAACCTCAACAATGCGCTACGCCGCCTGATCCTCGCCTCCAAGCTCCAACAAGGTTTGACCCTAAAATCGGACGTGGCACGCATGAACGCCGCGGCGTCAGCGTCCGCATTCTCACTGCAACGCTCGATGGAATCTACGTTCCGGTCGGTCTTTGTACCCGCCAGGCAGAACGGCATGCCCCGGCTCTCCCACGGATCCGGCGGCGGCGGCCGCCCAGTGAACCGAGCAGCCGAGCATCTTCGTGTCTCTGCTCAGCGTGCAAGTCCCGAAGATCCACCACCCGCCCGTCGCTGTCAACGTGGACACCGTCGATCACGACGTCGTCACATTCATGAGCAACATGTGGAGCAGCAGCACATGGATGCAAACGTGCAGCCTGTGGGCACGTCTGAACCTCTTCTGCGACGAGTACGACCTTCTCAGAAACCAGAGGAGTTGCCTTCTTTTTCTTCACTCACTGAGCGTCTCGGCGTCGACCAAGCACACGTACACCTGGTATCTGATCAACATCTCCCGCAAGATGGGCTGGCCCCACAGTCAGCTGTCCCTGTGCGACTCCGCACTTCGTTCGACGGGAGCCTGTTTCCCACGTCACAAGCGGTACCGCTGACGTCGGACGACCTGACTAACATCACGGCGGGACTGCCGCCCTCGACGGCCATCCCGTTGAAGCTGGCGTGGAAGACAGCCAGTCGATGGAACGAGATTGCGCGGCTCACGCCCGACAGTGTCCTGCATTGCACGCCGGAGGAAGTCGTCCTCTACTTTGGCACCGAGACGAAAGCCAGTCGCCAACATCCCTTCCGACCGGACCTCTTCGTGGTCATCCAGGGAAAGTGGACGGACGAGATCGCCAGCTACCTCCAGGCTCGCACACGGATCGCCGGAAAGGGCGTCCCGCTCTTCCCCATCTCGACGGAAACGATCACCGACACACTGCGCCCCTACGGGTTCAGCGCCCACAGTCTGAAGCGTGGCGCGATCGAGCATCTCTTTCAGGTGCTCGAGGTGGGCGATTCGCGGATGCACTTGATCCCTCTGCTCGCCAAGCACAGCGCCACCTACGGACCACTCCGCGAGCTGACGATGCGTTACGTGACGGACCAGACGAGTATGGCACGTCACCTCGGCACGGGGCCCCTGACCTCGCTGCTCTGATCGACGACGACTGGGCGCCGTGCGACATGGGAACTGGGACTCGATGAAGGCAAGGGCCTGAAGGAGACCCTAGCACCTCGCAAGTTTAGTCGTACTGATCAGATCAAAGCAAAAGAAGCGCAAGTATGCCTAATAGGCCAGGTCACGGAAGTGAGGACGAGAGCAGGAGAAGGTCCAGAGGGATCCAAACGGAGGAGTCGTCAACCGAGACAACAGACACAGACGACGCTCAAGCAACCTCCTTGCCACGAAGATTCCATCTACACACTCCATTCTTACTTCTCCCTCTGGTTAGCTATAGGAACAGGATTATTCTACAAAATGAGTGAAACTCAAGCTGTTGAATGATCCGAGACTCACGCGTCCACCGTTCCTCTCCTCCTCACGTTCTGTCATCCTATAGCTACCTGAGGACTCACTTCCGTGGGGCAAATTGTTTGAGAAAAAAAAAGGAAGGATTTAAGCTTTGTGGTCCACGAGAGTCGGCACAGTACGTCCTTCATTGGGCCTACAGCCACGGTTCGACAAAGTCCATTTGACAAAAAAAACTTTTTCTTTTCCCCTCTCTCTTTATTTCCTCCTTCCGACCAGTTTTTTTTTCTTCCACCATTCGCTTTATCCCTGTTTTATTTCCTCTTTGTCTCTCCCTTTGGGTGACGAGGATTCTCGACAAACCCATCAAAAACACCTCCCTCCCCATATTCGTTCGGAAAACAAATTGTTTACAAGTGTTCTATTTTTTTTCTCCATTGTTTTATGGGGTTGCCCACCCTCCTTCCCCCTTCATCTTCGATTCCGCCAAAACTGGGACTCGATGAAGGCAAGGGCCTGAAGGAGACCCTAGCACCTCGCAAGTTTAGCCGTACTGATCAGATCAAAGCAAAAGAAGCCAAACGGAGGAGTCGTCAACCGAGACAACAGACACAGACGACGCTCAAGCAACCTCCTTGCCACGAAGATTCCATCTACACATTCCATTCTTACTTCTCCCTCTGGTAGCTATAGGAACAGGATTATTCACACACACACACACACACAGTCGTCACAGTAAAAAAAAACCGAAGTAAGAAAACATCGCTCGGCGCTGATTTGTCGGAGTTTGTTCTCGTACTTTTGCTTCTCCTAACTGTGCCTGAACGTCGTATCCGCGAGCACGACTCTTAGTGAGGTGTCTATCTCCCTCGTCGTTCGACCAGCTCGCTTCCATCCATTAGTCAATCTGAGCACGTGTCTTCGGTAGCTGAAGAGTCGGCACTGTCATTTGGACGGCTCCTCTCTCCCACACCTTGCTACGCTGCTCGCCAAACTTCCCCCTTTCCTCCCTTGCACTTCGTCTTCTTCTGATTCAACGCGGTGGCGGCTCTGCGTGTGCAATCTCGCATCAGTGGCTACTACTGACCCTCTCGCCTTGGTGTTTCTCCTCGTATCACTTGCTCACTTGTTTTTTCTTTCTTTCTTTCCTCCCTTGGCATGCTCAATGGCACCGCTTCGTCGATGACGCCAGCGACTCGGTGGCGCGAGTATGACGCATCGATGAGTGACAAACTCAATGAAAACACGAGCCGCTGGTTGTGCGTGGTCGGCGACGAGGACCACGTTCAGCCCGCTATTCCACTCATCGAACAGGCTTGCCATGCTCTGGCGGCCGGCCCCGGTGCATCGTCGCTTGCTTTTCTCAAGACACTGCCGACGGCGTTCACCGTCAAATTCACCACACCGCTCAACCGACTGATGGGCGAGGACTGTCTTGCTGTGCACGGCCGCACGCCGTTCCTCGGCGTCGTCGACTTCACAGACGAAGACGACCAGTACAGCTACGTCCTCCCCTTGTGCTGCCTTCCGTCGGCGGCGGCGATTGAGGCCTTCTTCCAGCGCGTTGCCACCGGCACGGAGCCGCGTGCGCCACAGGGGCTTCGGCCTACGGTGGGGAACCTGTGCCCGCCGATGCATGGCACGCTGCTCACCAAGGCACGGTTCGCCGTCGCGGGGAACATGTCGTCGCTGCGGTACAACCCACACGACAAGGAGTGCGGCACTGTCTGCGCGTTCTGGAGCGACCGCTGCCCATGCTGCCCCGGTGCGGTGATGATGATCGAGTCGCTTGTGGACTTGATCGACCGTGTGGCTGCCCATCACCACGCCAAGGCGCACGGAAGCGAACGTGACGGGCTCGATCGTGAGGGGGCAGCCAGGCTGAGCGCGGTGCCACGCCGACGTCTGCACTACATCAGCTGTAACATTGACGACAACGACTACACCAACGAGGATTGGCCCCGTGACGACGCGCACCAGGTCGTGCCCACCGTCGTCGTCTACAAACCAGACACCGCGCAAGTCAGTCGACGGCAGTCAGGCGAAGTCGCTCCTCAGCCGATGCCGACAACACCGGCGGGTGATGCGTGTGCGCTCTGTGAGGCCATGCCACCGCTGCGGCGTGTGCGGTTTCAAGGCAGTCGCACACCGGAAGCGCTCGTGAAGTTTATCTGCCGTGAGTGCCTTCCGCAAGAATGTGAGTGCACCGTCCACATCACAGAGGCCGCGACCACCATCGCGCGTGGTCTCTCCGGTGATGAACTGATGCGCTGCCTTGATGACGGTGATCCGGTGGCTGGACTCGCAACCGAGACCTTTGAGCGCACCAACGCCGCCTACAAGCAGTGGCTAGGCACGCCAGGGAACGCCCCGGCCAGTGCCACTGCGGATGCCTCCAAGTTGGCCGAGCGGACGGCGGCGTGGACGCAGGAGGTTCTCGGCGCGTACCGTGCCGCTCGCCGTGCGCTGGTGGACATAGAGGAGGTCGCGAAGCGCGCCATGACACGCCTGGAGGACCGCGCTGCCGAGGCGGCGGGTGACAGCCACACAGCGGCAGATGGCGAGGGGACGGCGCCGGGTTTTTGCCACGCGCGCCGCCCAGCTTCGGATCCTCACAGCGGCACGTCAGGGCAGGCGACAAAGCCAACCACGTTTTCCCTCGATACTGCTTCTGGCGGCGGCGCACACACGGCCGCCGCGGCAAGCCGGCGCTTTGTCGTTGACGTGCCCGCACATGACGACGTCGGTGCGCACTCCACTGCTCCCCGCGTGTCGCCGCCACCACAGAAGCGTGGCCGCGAGGACTCCATCACCGACGTCCAGGCACTCGCCAACCGTTCCACCGAGAACCCCTGACAGCGGCCAAATGCAGAACGGCGATGGAACAGCCCTGCTGCTTGTTTGTGTGAACCTTTTTGTTGATAAAGAGGGGTGGGTGGGTAGGGGGGGGGGGCATTCATCGCCGCTGTGCGCCACCATGCATTCCGTAGCACTGCGGCCATGATTGGGCTTCCCTCTCTCTCCTTCTTTTTCTTTTTTCGTTGCGCACCCGTACACCCGTACACAAACACACACATAACCACTATTTTTACTTCCTGTTTTCGCATCATTCAATTCGCACCCACAAAGAAGAGCTTTGAACTTCTTTCTGCTTGCTCTGTGCAACGTCATGATGGGGAAACGCAAATCATGTTCGGACATGAGCAGCCTACGTCATTGGTTTAAAAGAAAACAAAAGATCACCCTGACTCATCGGGGTTGCTTCACTGTGGCTGTTTCTCGTCCTTGATTCTTGGTCCTTGGTCCGCAGGTTTCCGTGATGTTTTCCTTCCATTTCTTCTTTTTTTTTTTGGCCTGCGCGCCGACCAGGTACTCACCGGTCATGCAGCTGCAGCGGATGAGCGATCGATTTTCCTGCCTTTTGCAAAAATAAAAACGAAAGGCGATATCAAATCAAAATATATATATATCTGCATTGATTGATGAAGAACTGGGCAGCGCATCACTGCAAAGGCCATGACAAAACAGAGGAGACGGGCTCGACAGTACCAACTACTTTCGCGTCTCCGTAGACCGCGGTCACTAGTGGTGAACCGGACGAGCGGGCATAGCGTGGTGAACACCGCGCACGACGGCAACAGGTGCACACACGCGCGCACCGTTCGACTCACTGCCCCTCCCACTTTCTCTCTCTTTATTCGTCAACACCCATCATTCACTGCTCGACTGTGCTTCTTCTTGCGCGCATCCGCTCTTTTGACCAACCACGGCACTGCACCACGTCTCGAACTCACTTCTCACCCGAAGTGGATCGCCGCGCGTGTTCATCACCACGCCGGCCTGAGAGAAGCCCACAAATTGCTTCTCCTCGTGCGTGTTTTCAATTTTTTGCCTTCCGCCTCTGCTGTCGGGACGACGCCGCTTGAGACCTCCTTCTCCAGTTTTTGTCTCAAGCGAAAGACAACCACCTCGACAGAACGGCACACACACCCACGCACGCACACACACATACATACATACGTACATAAGGTGAGTGAGTGAGTGAGAACACAGCAAAAGAGACACAACACTCGCGCACGTCGACTCACTCAGTCATCGTCGTCGGCGGAAGGAGGAAGGACAACGCGGTGGCCATGCGGCGCACGATGATCTCTGCGAAGGGGTTCACCGCGCCACGCAGCCACGGCGACGCCGCTGCACCAGCGCCGAGGGATGTGGGTCTCACGCGGCCGCCCACATCGGCACGTCACAGTCGCGGTGGTGCGGCAGGCGACCGCGCGGGGAGCCACCAACGGCGTGCGAGCGGGTCAGCGGTGACCAGTGACGACCAGCCGCGGCGCCCGTCAACCTCGCTGCGGCACTCGACTCAAGCGGACACCCACACCTCTCGCAAGCGCCCGCGCGCCTCCAAGACGGCGGCACCTTCTCAAGGCTCCGCTCAACTTGAAGCCACTGGCTCACAGCGCTCGTTGAACACCGACGGAGGAAGTGCGAAGAAGCGGTCGCGTCCGTCACATCACCAGGCGAATCCGTCTAGAGGCAACATCAGCACGGACAGTGATGATGAGGACAGCCACGATTTGCGATCCCGTCGGCTACATAACGGTGATGTCATCGCGTTGGTCCCACCACCACCAAAGAACATCGCACAGCCTGGCGCACCGCGCGGCTTGCTGCATCCATCCGGTGGGGGCGCGCGACGACAGGTGGTCTACCCTGACCCTGTTGTACCCACCGCGTCCAGCTTCGCTTTCTACGACCACACTCAGCCCGACGTGGCGAGCACGAGCGTGCCGCTGCCCGGAGAAGCCTCGCTCAATCAAGTCGTCGCGCCCACCGATCCACATTCCCGTGGTGCGGAGCGCCTGCCGTGGCACCCGGAGGCTCCGCAAGAGAAGTTTCTCACTACGCCAGTGCGGGTCGTCACTTACCCCGAGAATCGGCAGTATCCCATGGCTGCGGAAGACGGGGCCTCACCCCAGGCGGTCCCACCTATCTCTCCGGGCACAGCCGCCACCGCCACCACCACAAGCGCCGCTCCCGGCTTTTCGTTTGCTGATGCGATCGCGTCAACGGCGGCATCGAGTGCGGCGTCTTCTGCGTCGCGGCCGTCGCAACCACAGCCTTCTTCTTCTTCAATCCCTCCTTCACAGTCGTTCTCAGCCGGCGAGGCGTCGTCTTCAGCGTCGACGGCACTGTCCACGAACACCGCCATTGCCGTTCACCAGCACAACTTTTTGCAGGCGATGATGGAGGCGGTGGACGGCACGGCCTCGCTCCCTTCGCTGTCCGGCCTCGACAACTCCACCGGTCCCCACCCAACGAACTTTGGTGCGACAGACTTCTCGGCACAGACACACGGACCCGCCGCCACTGGCCTCCCCGAGACCGTGGTGCTGGCTGAGACAGAGAGCACACGCACTGTGACGGACACCACCACACCCGCCGCCTCAATGCCATCCTCGTCGGTTGCCGCGGCGCTCACAGAGACGGCGGCACGGGTGTTGCTGTGGGAGCCGACGCTCTCGAGCGCGTCTCCTCCCCCGCGAAGACGCACGATGATTTCGGTAGCGAAGCCGAGGCCGGAGGCAACCATCACCCCCACCAGCCCACCCGCCGGCGTCGCGGACACTGCGGAAGAACACCCATCGATGACCACTGCCGACGGCGCTCTCACAGGTACCACGGCAACGCTCGTGCCCCCGTCATCGCCGCTACAGCCGCTGCCAGCTGCTGTCGAGGCGCCTCGCGGCGAGGAGGATGCGGAGGAGGAAGTGGCGCCGACCACCGCCGCGGCGGCCGTAATCACACCAGATGTGCGCGGTGATTCTGCGGAGAGCGCCGCTCTCTTTTCAGATCGCGACGACGACGGCGCGGAGGAGCCGCCCGCACGCGCACCGCCATGCCACCCTCACGACGAGGAGAGCACCGCCGCTGTGAATGACACCGACGATCGCCAGAGGCAGCTGCGTGACGCGGCACTCGATCGTGAGGTGGAAGAAGACCTTCGGCTCTCCGAGGACCTCCCTTTCACCCCGAGTGGCTTCTACTCGAGCTCACCTTTTGCCGCTCAACGTCTATCGCAAGAGGATGCCACCGCGTCCACCGCACTCACTCTCGCCGAACCACTCACGAGGCTCGCGGTGCCACACAGCGGCGGCGCCGCGACAGAGGGGACGGCACCTCCTGCGCCGCACCCCCTCCAGCCTGCAGCGGACGGTGTCGCACGTACGAAGAGCTCTTCGGCACCTACAGAGGATGCCTCCCAACATCTCGCACTCCACCAGATGGCAGTGAAAACACGCTCGCCCACCACGTCGGCGAGTGGCACGCGCACGACGTTTCGGTTCACCCCTGCCACACCGTCTCACGCAACGACGAACGCGGCCACAGCGCAGGTCACGGCTGTAGCGGATCCGGCGCCGACACACCCGCCCGAGGTTTCCACGCTTGACGCTCACCGGTACCCCGCAGCGGTTGCCACAGTGGTGCCCGAGAGCGCAGTGGCGCCCACGGTTCACGGCGCTGTTGGCTCTCTGCCGTCGCCACTCAGCGCACACGAGCCCATCACCGTGCCGGCGGTGGGGGACGCCAGCACAGCACCGCCGCACTCTCATCCTACGGAGGGCGAGAGGCCGGAGTCAGAAGGGGCAGTCCGCGTGGCAGGGCGTCCTGCGCGCACACTGTTCAGCTTCGGCACCGCGCCGCCCCCGACGAAGCCGTTGATGGAGCCAATCGCGCGACCGCCGCCCCTCACAGCCACGTCAGACCGCGACAGCGCGTCTCGCACGTCGTACCCCACGGCTGCGCAGGTTACTTCGTCGCCCGCTCGGTCCTTTCCCAGCGCGGAGCCCACTGAGCTGTTCACGGACGGCGACTCCGTCAGTGTGCCGTGTCCACCTCTGCCACCTCCTCCAGTACCCAGTGATCCCATTGCCCACCCGGAGACGGGCGGGAGTGACCCCAACTACGGCCTCCCACCGCACGCGTTCAGCCTCTTCATGCGGCAACGACGCATCAGCGCTTTCTACGCCTGGCAGCACGAGGTGCTCACTTCAGCCGATCTTCTCCAGGGACGCAACTACGTGTATAGCCTCCCCACCAGCGGCGGCAAGACGCTCGTCGCCGAGGTGAGCCTCCTGCGGTGTCTGATGAATCGCCAACACTCGTGCTTCTTTGTGCTGCCCTTCGTGTCCTTGGCGGAGGAGAAGACGGCGGCGCTGCTGCCGTTGGGTGACGCGTTCGGTTTTCGTGTGGAGGGTCACTACGGATTCACTGGACGCTTTCCGCTGCCCACTGGACCGGCGGTCTACGTGTGCACCATCGAGAAGGCCAACTCCGTGCTGAGCTATCTGCTGGAGGAGCGCCGTGCTGAGGCCGAGCTTGGCATGGTCGTTGTCGATGAGCTGCACATGCTCGGTGAGAGCCGGCGCGGGGCAACGCTAGAAGTGTTCCTCTCGAAACTCCTCCTTCTCCGCGCACGGCAGCAAGCGGCGAGCGAGGCGACCCTCCGTGCACCCACTGCGGCACCTGCGCAGGCTGTGGTGCAGATTGTTGGAATGAGTGCGACGGTGCCGAACCTGCCCGTCATTGCTCGGTGGCTGGATGCGGCGTGTTACGAAGGCACGTACCGCCCCGTGCCGCTCCACCAGTACAGTGTGGTGGACGGCATGGTTCTGCGCGATGGGGAGCGGAATGAACGCAACCTGAGTGGCCGGAACGAGGTGGAGCAGTTGCTGGAGCTCGCCACCGAGGTGACGGACTGCTCCGTGCTGGTCTTCTGTGCGAGTCGCCAGCAGTGCGTGGACACCGCCAAGGGCATCGTGCGGTACATGCAGCAGACCACCACGCAACGTATGGCAGCGGAGGCCAACGCGACCTTGTCAGACGCGCTGGACAAGTCAAAGGCGGCGTCACCACCACCCCTACAGCCGCACTACACCGGCGCACAGGACGCACTCGTGAGCCGCGCCGTTGCCCTCGGTGCGCAGCCCCCGCAGGCCGCGGCGGCCTTGCACGCCCTACTGAACGAGCTCATGAGCCTCTCCTACGGCCAGGCCGATCAGCTCGGTGACCTGATACCCTTCGGCGTGGCTTACCACCACGGCGGCCTGCTCGCCGAGGAGCGGGAGCTGATCGAGGGTGCCTACCGCGACCGTCACCTGCGCATCCTGTGCTGCACCTCCACGCTCGCCGCGGGTGTGAACCTGCCGGCGCGACGTGTCATTTTCAAGTCCCCGTACACCGGACGTGAGTTCCTCACAAAGTCGCGATACTTGCAGATGTGCGGCCGCGCTGGACGTGCCGGGCTCGACACGTACGGCGAGTCCTTTCTGCTCCTCAATCGACGTGATCGGCAGCGGGGGCTGCGCCTCATGCGCGAGCCGCTGGAGCCCTGCGAGAGCCAGCTCCTAGAGGAGCACAGCCAGTTCGTGCGCTCGCTGTTGGAGTGCATCAGCGTGGGCGTCGTCACGTCCAGTCCAGATGGGCTGACGGCGTGGGCACAGTCCCTCTTCTGCGGCTACGCGCTGGGGGCACTGGATGCGCTCACCACGGCTGATCTGTGGCGACACCACAGCGCCATGTGGCTCACGGCCGCCACCACCGCCGCCACGACTATCACGGCGGCTGCACCTACCACGGGTGATGGGGCCGTGGTCGCCGCGACGATTCCCAGTGGTATCATTCAGCTCGTGCACCCAGGCGTCGTGCCACCCGCAAAGAGTGCGTTGTCGGCGGCCGAGCAGCGTGCCCTGCGTCACGCGTTCGTCGCCCAGCCTGAACGGTTCCTACACGTGCTGCTCGAGGCGGCGGTGCAGGAGCTGCTGACCCACGGCTTTGTGGAGCTGTCGGAGCCTTGTGACAACGGCACCGAGGCGGTGGATGAACCCACGCGGCGGCTCACGGCAACCCCCTTCGGCACCTCCTCGGTGCGCTCCTGCTTCTCAGTAGAGTCGGCACTGCTCGTGCGCACGGAGCTAAACGAGATGCTGCACACAGGCCTCATCCTGGCCGATGACCTGCACCTCTGCTACTTCCTCACCCCGCTGCGTGAAATCCCCGAGAACTGCGACTGGGTCCTCTACCGCACTGTTCTCGCGCACCTGTCCGACTCACGCCAGCGCATTGCCAGCCTGATCGGCCTCGACGAGTTCTACATTGATCAGCGGGCCATGGGTCTTGCAAACCCCTCCTCGGCCCTCGCCGCGTCCGACGAGGCGCGCCGCAAGAGCTTCACGGCACGCCGGTTCTGGGTGGCGTTGATCCTCGCGGATGTGCTCGCTGAGGTCCCGATGAGTGACGTCGTGGCGCGCTTCGGCGTCAATCGGGGCATGCTCCAGGACGTGATGCGGTCGGCCTCCATGTTTAGCAGCAGCATCACCAGCTTCTGCCACGCGATGGGCTGGTACTCGCTAGAGGCGGTGCTCGCCTCCTTCGTCAAGCGGCTGGGCTTTGGCGTGAAGCCGGACATCGTTCCGCTCATGGACATCCGCGGCGTGCAACCGTCGCGTGCACGTGCGCTGTGGAACGCGGGCTACAAGGACCCTGCGCGTGTCGCCGCCGCCGACCCGGACGAAATGGTGACCCGTGTCAAGGAGTCGAACCCCCCTGACAGCAAGTCAGCCAAGTTCTTCACGAAGCGATCGGCGCTGATGGTGATCCGGGAAGCCTCGCTGCTCCTGGAAAGCCAAATCCGCGAAAAGAAAGGTGAGCTGAAGGAGCTGACGGCACGCACAGCTTTGTAGCGCAACGACGATGGTGATGGTGAGTGGTGGTAGGGAGAGAGGTGGGGTGCGGAGACATGGGGTGGTGCAGGAGAAAAAAACGCAGTCAACTTCACTAGGCGTGCACGTTAACACGTGTGCCGCTCTCCCCGTTTGTGCCCGCGCGCGCGCAACCACACCGCGATCTCTTTCTTATTTCTTCTTCTTTTCTCTCCACACGGTGCGCGACTGGCTGCACTCACCTTGGTGCAAGCGCTGTCGTCTCAGTGATCCGCTGTCAGACAGAAGGACAACCTGGACGTTATAGAAAGACGGAACGACACCTGAACAAGATGGCGTGCACGGGGTATCGACCCACAAAAGAAGAACTACCCTCACCACAACACGAATCGCACTGCGCGGACGAGATGTGGCACTGCGCGGCACCCGCGCTGGACGTTGTTCTGAAAATCGTCTCCCTTCATCATTCTGCCTTCCTACCCCCTTCTTCGCATTCATTCTCGTGTCTCTCTCTCTCTCATCTTTACACGAGTTTACGGTCCACACCGCAGGAACAGCACAATAGGTGAACCGCGGGCTAATCAACAACTTACTCTCACTTGGCTGGAATCGTGGCCTACACTACCTAAACACGCTCACAAAAAGTAGGTTCGTGACAGACACAGAAGGCACGTGCTTGTTTGTGCAGACATCATGAGCGCCATGGTGCTCTCTCTTGTCATGGCGTGTATCGCCGCTGTGGGTGGATTCTTCTACGTGCTGTGCGTTCCTCCGACCTCCCACAGCTTCGTCACCTCCGCCACGTGGTGGCCACACGTGACGGTGTCCGGTGCCATCGTGCCGCTCTCTGCGTTTGTCGCTATCCTTGTCGGCGTTTCGACGTCGATGATGGTGGAGTCCGTGAAAACGGCGGTGCACGGCGTGGCCGACGCACTGCCGCCCCAAATCGTGCGCTTCGTGGACGGGGTTCGCCCTGTGGAGGCGGCCGTCTCCTTCACAGACGTGCAGTGCGTCGCGCTTCTCATGCTGCTGGCGTACGGCAGTGTGTTGGTGTGCAAGCACCTGATTGATATTCAGCGACTATTGAAGCTGTCCCGTCGCCGCATGCTGCAGGCCGAGGTGGAGGAGCTGCACCAGATGGACAAGAACGCCGCGTCATCCAAGGCATCACGCGGGCGGTAGGGGCCAGTGCGTTCCGCGTAGTGCCTCCTCTCTCACACAAAACTGATCCGGCGCTCTCTGATCAACACCTCCCCAGGCACGTGTTCACTCAAACAACAACAACAACCACAGCAACAACAATAGTAGGGATAGCAACCAGGGATTGCTTCCTCGCGGGCACCACCGGTCGCGGTCACTTGAGGCATGAACAGCAACTGAGAGCGTTCCCGTGAGCCCCTGGCCAGCGCGTTCAGTTTCGTCTACAGGCTCTACGCGCTTCTCCACATCCGTGACTCCACTCTTTCTCTCTTTCTCCATCTCTCTTCTCGTTTCTGGGCCCCACACCCGCCGCCGTGCCCTTGGTGCTTCATGATCGTCACACCAGTGCATCCACCACTCGCGTCACGTACACTGCGCGCTTTCATCTTCTCAAACAGCAAAAAACAAAAAACAAAGCAGAACAGCCTCTTACGTACGACCGTGCCAGGCACACGCGTCTTGGAAGATACCCCTTACCACCTACTGCTTACCGCGGACTAACATGGTGTACAAGGTCATCGATCTTTTCGGCGGTGCGATGCGCTGCACCGTGCCACCAGCCATGGTCGACGTGTCTGACTTCCGTCAGGTGCCAGACAACCAAGAAGTGTACAACGACCCTGTCACCGGCGCCACGGTTATCATCGAACTGCTGAGCCGACAGGGGCAGGTCGCCAACGATGAGGCCGGCCGGTTCTTCTACACCGACCTCGCCAAAGACAACGGGTGTACCCAACCAGGCATCGACTTCCAGATTGAGTCCGTGACCGCTCTTGCACCATCCACCTATCCCCACCTGGCGCAGCTCCCGCCGGGCGCTGACGCTGCGAGCGGGCGTGTCTGCGATTACGCCTGCCTGACGACAGGCGTGCAAAGCATCTCCAAATACACCAACGAGCAGGGCAGGGAGAACAGGGTGTTCGTCGCGCTGGCTGTGCTGCGATTCAAGCCGCTCACGTCGACAGAAATCCTCGTCTCGCTCTCCGCGCCCGAGTGTGTGAACCCCGCTAGCTCTGACGCGCGGTCCATTGAACGCGTCCTGTCACCGGAGGAGCGCAGCATCGTGCTGGCTGAGGTGGTGCGCAGCCTCGAAGTCGTGGACTGGAACTTGTTCGTCCCTGAAGAGGGCCAGTGACACGACCTTCCTCTCACCAGACGAAGCCTCTACCGTTTGGTCGCTCCTCGCACCTTCTCTCTGCCCGCCGCGTTGCCGTCGCGCAGCCGTGCGTCAACGGCACTTTCGCCGAGGTGGGCTGGTCACCCCTTTGCGATAGGTAGTCCTCATTTGTCGCACGTGACTGACAGTGAGAGTGGGCTTCTCACGCGCCATTTTTATTATTCTTTGGTTTTCTTTCTCTCCCCATCCCCTCACCGGGATGCCGTTTGACACGCCGTCGCCATTGACTTCTATTTACCGTCCGTATTCGTACTGGACACGCGCGCCGTCACCAGTCTCATTAGACGTACTAGGCTCGTCGCGTGCCTTCATACGGGAGGCAGTCATCTCATGCATCGCCTTTTTCTTTCTCGATTCCACCCGTTCGCTATACACAATGTCTCAGTCACTCTCCCTGTTTCCTCCTTTTTTTTCCCTCTCTTTTCTCTTGTGGGTTTGGCACCCGTCTCATTGCCTCTGCGACTTGTACTTGTCAGTTTTCTTCTCGTAGCTTAGTCTCGTTTCTCTCCTTGAGAAGCTCTATATTCCTCCTCAGCCGCACAGGACTGATACACTAAAGTAGTCCGCTCCACGCGAGTTCGCCACCCAACCCCAGTTTTTGCTTCTGCAGCTTTTCTGGTTTCTTCTCGTAATCTCACCATGCTCCGCAAGGTCTCGCAGCGCCCGTACAAGACGATGGTTCGTCGGTTCGCCGCGACGGATGCCGCAGCGGCGGAAGGCAGCAGCAAGGCTATCCTGCAGCTCGTGCGCTTCGACCCGGAGAAGAACTGCTCCCGTGTGGAGAGCTACGAGTACGACAAGCACCACGACTACATGGTCCTTGATCTCCTCATCGCCGTCAAGGCGCACCAGGACCCCACGCTCGCGTTTCGCAGCTCGTGTTGTGAGGGCGTGTGCGGCAGCTGCGCCATGAACATCAACGGCATCAACTCCCTCGCGTGCATTACGTTCGCCAAGCAGGTCACCACCGTGGGACCGTTGCCCAACTTCCCGGTGATTAAGGATTTCGTTGTCGACCTCCGTCACTTCTTCCAGCAGTACGCGTTCATTCGCCCGTTCGTGCGCAACGCAAACCTGCACCGCAGCCGCATTGACGGTATCATGGAACGCTACGAGACCCTTGCGCGCGTCATGAACGGCATCTCCCCCGACGAGGGCCGCTACATCACAACCAAGTTCAAGTCCACCCCTGAGGTCGAGACCGAGGTGCTGTCGTTGCTTCGCTTGGCGGATGCCGTCAGCGAGACCGGCAACGTGACGCAGGTTGTCAACGTTCTCGAGAAGCTGGAGAACTGCGGCGTGCAGCTCGACAACGCCAAGGTGACCGAGCTTATTGAGGCCACTCTCAAGAACCATGCGGCCAAGTCTAAGGCGTAGACGCTCGTGAAGAAAGGAAAAAAAAGAATAATCAAGGAGATCTGCGTAGTCAAAACACGTGTCATACCTCGCCCTTCTTCTTTTTTTGTGCCGTCGCCAGGGTAGTGCGTACACGGGTCTGAAGTGCTTGTGCTTCTAGTCTTGCCTCTCTCCCGTGAGCGCGAGACCCTGTTGTTGGCTGACGCCGAACTTAGCGAACTTACAACGACTGTTTCGTTGACTGTTTATGCCCTTTTCCTTGTTTTTCTTTGTCCGTTGAAGTCATGGGGGCTTGTTTTTCTCTCTCTCTGCCTCCGATCTTCGTCGGCTCTCCACATGTTTTTCTTTCCTCTGTGCGGCGTGAGGCTGATCGCACCTTCTTTCTTTGCCGCCTCAACAGGAAAGCAAGAACGACCGTGCTTCGTTCTGTGAATGTGTCAGTGAGAGACATCGGGTGTTCTTTCATAGCAATTTTTTTTCCTTTCGTCATTATCTCCTCAACAACAACACTTAGTGACACGGCGGCAACGTCGCACTTCCACAACACAGACGCCACAAACAAGGCCAATCCACTGAAGGACGACGGCCGTTCACCGCGGGCACCCTGCACACGTGAACCACTGTTTCCCTTGCGTGGCACCACTGCGCGTACCGCAACCAGTCGGAAGAGCGGTGGACCGGGATGCAGAGGCAACCCGCCCACCGACATGCGCGCGTGACGACACTGTGACGCTGGCAAAGACCGCCGTGCTGTTGCCACGCGCCGACAGCCGGCAAGCGAATCTCTCACAACACGCCGTGCTGCTCGCGCTTTGTTTTCTGGAAGGTCAGACGTCAGAGGACTTTCTGACCAGCAGACTTCTCCCTCCTCTTTTCTCCATGATGCGATGCCGCTGCACTCATCTTTTCGCTTACTCACGTGCCACCCTCCCGCCTTCATCTTATTTTCCTTTTCTTTTCTTCACGTACAGCACAGCCCAGCATTGCGGAGGTCCACCAGACAGTGAGACATCACGTCAACGAGCCTCTGCCCTCCCTTTTTTGCTTTGCTTTTTTTTTTCCTTTTGCTGCTTGCCTTCCGTTCACCATAGCTCTTGATTGGAGCGCTCTGTCTGATACGAGGTTCCTAGAAGGAAGAGCGGCTGCACACACACGCACACACAGCGACGCACGACGTGTTTCTGTAGCCACCAATCCCATCGATAATACCCCTCGACCACCCCGTTGTTTCTCTGGCCATCATGTGCATGATTAAGAGCTTTCATGCGCGCAAGCCCAAGACGTGCTGCCAGTGGTTCGGTGCCCTGTGCGGATACCTGCCGTGTCTCATTGCCGTCGCCCTGGTGGCATCGAATATTCTTCCGTTTCACCTGTGCCTTCTCCCGCTGGTACGACAGGCGTGCCTCAACGGCACGGCGAGTTGGCTTTATTATTACTACGCCCTCGGCATGATGGTGTTTGCGGAGGTGATGGTGTACGGCAACTTCATCATGGCGATCTCCACGTGCCCCGGCTTTGTCCCTTCCGAACCTTGGGCTCGCCCGCCAATGTACAATGGTCATGCGTACAGCGACAATCCTTTCGAGGTCCGCACCTACGATCGCGAAGGGCGGCTGCGCTACTGCGCCAAGTGTGAGCAGTACAAGCCTGATCACGCACACCACTGCCACGTCTGCGGCCGCTGTGTCTACCGGATGGATCACCACTGCCCGTGGATCAACAACTGCGTTGGTCGCAACAACAGCAAGTACTTTCTGCTGTTTGTCGCCTACATTCCTGTCGGCGCATTCCACATTGTTCTCTGCACCGCCTACAGCGCGTTTATCCAGCTTTCCTCCATGCAGCTGTTCAGCATGGACGGTGACAATCTCGTGACCGGACTGGTTCTGTTCATCTCGATCGTGCTCTCCACGGCCATGGGCATCGCATTTATGGCGTTCGCCGCGCACTTTGTCTGCATGGCGTCACGAGGCGAGACCTCTGTGTCGAAGATGATCGCCGAACGCAGCGCCAACACCACCGCCAAGGCGCTCCGACCGGACTTTGATGAGCGCGAGGCGCACCTCTACGATATCTTCGGTGCCGATCGGCGCTGGTGGGTGGTCATGCTGCCCATCAAGCCCAAGCGAGACTCGCGGGGACTGCCCGGGCTCACAGCGACCACGATGGCGGAGCTGAGCAAGGTTGTCTAGCCGCCCGCGAGGCGATTCACCGAGGCATTCACACACACGCATACGCGTACGCATATGAGTGGTGCGTGCGAAGGGAACACCATCAACGACAACCGTTTACGACGCCAACAAGGCGTGACAAGGCGAGGCAAAAGACGCAGACGGCGCGTGGGTTGGGGTAGGGAGTTGGGAGATGGAGAGCTGCCGAAACGGTGAGGGCGGTACAGTGGTGGTGGGGCGGACGCTGAGACAAGACAAGAACGACGACAGCAACGCTGCTTCCTTTTCCCCTTTCTTTTTTTGTTTTCCATGTGTGCTTCTTCATCCTTGCTTTCTACAGGCTCGTTTTGTTTCGCTGCTGTCGAGTTGAGCTCAGTTCTCTGTGCTGTCGTGTCCGTACTCGCCTCAGGTGACCACAATTGTCGTTTGCGCTCTCTCCCCCGTCGGCTTGCCCATCGCCACATCCCGTTGTTCGTGTGCTTCCTGCCTTTTTGTGTGTCTGTTCCTTGGTTCCTTGGCGCACCACCTCCAGGGCTTATTGACCTGACGCTGCACAGCGGTAGGGAAAAAAAAAGATCACTCGCGCACATGTACGACAGCGAAAATCCCCCGGCGTGCAGGGTGCGACCATCACGGTTGTGTGGTGCACTGACGTCACTCAGCCTATCGAGAGGTGCTGCGGTTGCCACGAGACTCGTGAGTGCTTCTCTACGACCGCCATGCACACACACAGCACCGGTCTTCCCGATCCGACTCCCTCTGTGCTTGTCACAGCTTTGAGGCAATGACACCATTCCCTATGACCTTTCTCTTTCTTTACTGGTCTTGCCTCCTTGCCTCCTTGGCCCTCTCTTCTCTATCCCGCTCCCCTTTTTCTTTGTTTGTTGCGCCTCGGCCTCGTCAACGACCCGCGTCATGAAGTGGACAGCGGCGCTCTTCGCTTCTTCCTATTCTTCACAGCTCTTGGGTGCGCGACAAGTGACCAGTGAAACTGCACATAGAGGGGAGTACTTGTGCCCTATCTTGCTCGACTTGCTTTTGTGTGGGTGCCGACAACCTCCTCACCTCCAAGTCCTCTTTTCCCTTTTTTTTTTTCGCTTCCTTGTGGCTTGCGCGTTCGCCCTAGTGAACACACTCGCCTTGTATTAGTGCACAGTGACGCGTAGAAGCGCTACCACGTACATCAGCGTTTTTCTGTTCTCGCCCATCCACTTGCACTCACGGCGCATCGATTCACCATGCAGTGCTGCCGCTGTCTGAACAAGAACGCGCATCCCGAGGACGCCGAGGACTGCGATGAACGTTGCGGCTTCTGTCTGGGGTACTGCTCCCCTGTGACGGTCACAGTGATTATTGTCGGCTTGGTGATTTCGAACCTGGTCTACTGCGCGCTGCTGATCTCACGCAACAAAACGTCCGCTTGGCGTATCGTGCTCTGCATCATTTTTATTCTCGTTCCCATGTTCTGTGGAGCGTGCGTGCTGTGGTCGTACTACGTCATCATCTTCACCCCACCGGGCTACGTGCCTCGTGATCCGTGGGCTCACCATCCCATCTTCGTCGGTGAGGGCCCCGGTCCTGACGGGAACACACGTCAGTCAGCGGCGAACGCCGGCCGCCCCCAAGTCGCGCCACCGAGGCAAAGTGTGACGGAGTACCTCGGGTCGGACGGGTCGCGCAGTTGCACCGCAGAGGATCAAGGCGCCTCCTCCTTACCCGTTGTCGCCACTCAAGCCGTGGACAACTCGACCACAGCTGTGAAGGTGATGAACACGGAGGGGCATGCGGCAACTGCAGGCAACACAGGGTCCCGCACACACAGCCCCTTTGACCCCGCTAACAACACGAACCCCATCGCCCAAAACGCTGGCGCCGCCGCCACGCCGCGCAGCTCGTCGCCGACGTCACTGGGTCAGCCACCGGCCGCGCCCCTGAATCCTTACACGGTGCGGTACCTCGACCGCTTTGGCAACTATCGATACTGCAACGCCTGCGAGGCCTACAAACCTGATCTTGCGCACCACTGCAGCGTGTGCGATAAGTGCGTCTACAACTTTGACCATCACTGTCCCTACGTCAACAACTGTGTGGGCCGCAATAACTACAAGGTCTTCCTCGTCTTTGTCCTTTACGGCGCAGTCGGGTGTCTCATTGCGCTCGTGTGCAGCGTGCTTGCCATATTCGTCGTTGACCGTGACGGCGTCATGACAAAGGTGGGCTGGGTCGCCATCCCGGCGGTCGAACTCATCCTTGGACTCGCCTTGCTGTGCTTCTACATCCAGCATCAATGCATGCTCCGCAGCGGCGAGAGCACGTTGGAGAATATTATCAAGAACCAGAAGAAGGCCGACCAAGGTTGGAACTACTGGAAGAAACCGAAGCTCTCCGACGAGGAGAAGGCCGCACAGAAGGCTGCCAAGGACGCCAAGGTAAAGGCACACAAGGAGATGCTCCTCGGCGATGAACACCCGTGGTACCGCCGATACCTCCCCATCCCTGTGCGCACCGATGTGAACGGAGACGGCACCGTCAAACAGGCCTAGCGCCCGTGGAAAAAAAAAAGAAAAGAAGCCCGCACTGCTGCACAGACAGACAATGGCGCGTCACACACCAACATGCCAGTATGCCAAGGAAAGTACCATCCCTGTAGAGACACCAGCCTTCCTGAGCATACACACACACACACACACACACATACGCAAGAGCAACTTGGGACCTGTGCTTTTAGTTGCCTTGCTTTCTATTATACTACTTCCCGTCTTTTTTCCTTTTGTTGTTGCCACGCGCGCATTTGTCGGTTCGACTTGCGACACATTCCTTCCCCTTTCTTCTTGGTTCTTGCCACACCGACAACCGCGACGCCACTACGCACTGCACTCCGTCAATGCTCACTACAACAATAAAATAAATAATACGATGTACGAGTACAACGTTAGTGCACGCGTAGACACAATCACATCATTCAATCTCAGCCATAACCTCGACGACACGCCCAAGGAATCCGTTGCGGTCCCCACCGAAAGCGTACTCATTGATACAGGGGCAAAAAGGAAATACCGGCGGACCTCAGCGCGCCACACCACTCTGCTGTTCCCGCCCCCGGTGAATGAGTTCCGAATCGAGAAGATCACGTCTTCACGCTCTCCCTCTTTCTCGTCCACACACGCTTCTCCCAGTGCACGTTGACGGCCCTCGACGACGGTTTCTCTTTCTCACTTCTCTTCGCCGCTTGCTTCGGTCCACAGTCGGCCGCTTGTGTGCCCGCGTCATCAGCGGCGTTCACACGGTTATAGAACCCCAAATAGAATCTACACCAGCACTTGCAAAAGTGGACTCGCAAATATAATCACAGTAGGAACACATGGTAGTACCAAATGTGTTTGTCAGCTCGAGACCTCGTGCGTGGCGTGGCTGGCTGCGACTCGTCGTTGCCTACCGCCTACCACTCATGATTCTGGTCGTCTCGTCCACGATCATTGTCTTGTTCGTTTCATTTTTCCTACTGGCGCGTGCGGAGGGACTCTCACTGAGGTATGCACTGCAGCTCGCGGCGGAGGCGGGTGTGTCGCGGAACGACGAGCCACCGACGCGGATCGCATTCAGGCAGGCGTGCCTCGCGATCAGCCAGGAAGTGCACCAGCTCACCGTGTGGCTTACAGCGACACTAGTCCCGTGTTGTCTGCTGTATGTGCTTCTCTACGTCAGCTTCTTCCGCGCCATCTTCACCGCACCGGGCTTTGTCGCGGCCGATGGTGTATGGCGGGGGCAGCCTGTTGTCGATCCCGACCGTCAGTCGCAGCTCTACCAGAACTGGCTCTCCGCACAGGAGGTGCTGCAACAGACGTTCAAGCAACGCGCGGCGTGCCTCGCACAGCAGCAGGCGTGGCGCGCGTACCAGCGCACGCGGTTTCTCACGTCGCCTAGCGTGCCCGAAGTCCCGGTGCGGTCTGAAGCCTCTTGCGCGCCGCAGGTTGCGCCACCACTCGTCCACGCAGATGAGCCTGGTGCACTCGCCACCCGTGCCGAGGAACGCACACACGCGCCTGCCGACCAGCGAAGCGCACCGCCATCACCGTTGCCGTGCCGCCGCTCTACGTGGGTATGCGCGATTGGCGGCGACGCTGAGGCTTCGCGTCGTGCCTGTACCGTACCACCCGACACAGTGAGCAACACGCACGTGGTACAGGAGTACGAAGGCAACGGTGCGGTGCGTGCGTGCGTGCACTGTGGCGTGTACAAGCCTGACCACGGGCACCACTGTCGCCTGTGTGGGCGATGTGTCTTTTACATGGACCACCACTGCGTCTTCCTTAACACGTGCGTCGGCCTGCGCAACTACAAGTTCTTCGTGCTGCTTCTCTTCTACACACTGTGCTGCGGGTTCGGCAATGGACTTTGGCTGGCATGGCTCGTGGGCCGCGCGCGGTTGATCAACGCGCACCTGCGCCACCTGGCCATGTACCACAAGGCCTTCCTCGCGGAGTCCAGTGCCGCCTCACCGCTGCCGTCGCCAGCGATGTGTGCGAACACCTTTAGTCGCGCCGTTGGCTCAGCGTGGTGGCTGGGAGTGCCCGTGGCCATGTTTGTCATTGCTGCGGCCGTCTCCAACCTGCTGTCGTACCACATCGAGCTCTGCTGGCGGGGTGAGTCCACGCTGGAGCGCAAGACGGGCGCGTCGGTCGAAGCCCTCATGGCGTTGACGGGCCACGCAACGGACTCTGCGTGTGCGTGCACCGACTGCCCTGGCCGATGCTGTGTGTGCGGACTGGCAAGAACCTTGTACGGTGTCGTGACACGACGTCTGCGCTGGCGCACCGCATCCTCGAGTGACTGGCCTGCCGGCCAAGACGGCAGTGAGGATAACCACGATGACAGCGCGGCTTCCCTGCTTTCCGATGCGGCACAGTCATCAGAGAAGGACGAGGACACCGTGACCACGCGCCGGTGGGCTCGTCTGGGTCTGTTGTTCGGCCCCGAGCAGCACTGGTGGTTCCACCTGCTGCCGTTGCTGCCGCCTCACCTCACCAGCGAAGAGTGGCTTGCAGCGCAAGGGATCGAGTCACTCCACACGGCACTTTTCAACAACCGCGAGTCCGCACAAAAACTCTTGTGACCGGACGCGCAGCTGTCTTTTCTTCTCGCTCTCACATCGATCTTATATGACACAATCTCAAAAAACAAGTGTTTACACAAGCATACATGGAAAATAAAATAACAGCTCTTCGTGGGAGCGTCTATCATTGCCCGAATCACTTGTGAAAGTCACCTTTTGTTTACTCCTTCATCACTCCCTCTCTTCCACCAAACATCACTGAATACTCACTGAACCTCTCCGTGATTTAAAAAAACAACAGCAGCACCGCGTTCAACGAATACAGCTCGTCTCGGGGGATTCACATCTCTTCATATTACCGTGCACAGCCAAACCTGTTCGCTAACACTCCTATCTTTATCTACTCACGCTCCGCCACGTACAAACATCTTTCCTCATCGGAAAGCGCCACTGTAAAAAAGGAAAACGCGTGATAGTCAAGACAGCGGAGGCGGAACGTCAGTTAGCACCGCCGTCATCACTGCGAATTAACACGCCACCTGCGGGTGACTCGTTCCATCATTCGTTTGCCGTGCGACCTGAGCACCCCGCAGAGATCTTTTTTCTTTTTTCTTGTGTCACTCTCCGCCCCCCAAGCGCGAACGGCGCCGCCGCATGGAGCCGAACGCCCCGACACCCGCGCCTGGTCGTGTGCTGCCCACCATCAACAATGGAAAAACCGCCACGCGCTACAACTCCGCAGATGCCACACCCATCCCTGTCCGCGAGTCCGCCAGACTGCGGGCGGAGAAGGAATCACGCCGCCGCGCATCAGAACCACCGCTGCCTCCACAGTCAGACTTGGCGCACGTGAACAGCGATGCGAACGACAATCTCGAACGTGACGCTGCCGCCCAGGCGCAGGGTGGTGAGTCTACGGCTGGCACGAGGCCACCGGCACGCCCGACGACACCACCAGTGAACACTCGTGCGGCACGCGCACAACGTTCTTCGGCCGCCGACGACACCTCCGCGCTGGCCGAAGATGGCAACACCGGTCCGACCGAAGTCAGTGAGAAGCCGCCCCCCTCCACAGACAACGGCTCCACCTCCCCCTCCCTTGTGCCATTGCCGTCCACCACCACCACAGCAACAACAACGTTGCCGGCGATTGCCAGCTCGCGCGGCCGCCGCAGCCGTATGCTGAACGCAGATCCGCTCGATCCTGTCGGCAGCGAACTGGACGAGAGCGGAGAGATCGAGGCTCTCAAGAAGTTGTTGCAGTCGCAGTCGGCGCGACTAGAGAGGCGCGTGGAGGAAGTTGGCACGAGCACCACGCCCATCCCTTACGGCGCCAGTGCGAAGTCCAAGTCAAAGCACAAAAAGGCACTGAACGACGCGGGCGCAAACGGGAGCGCGTCGCGGAACGAGACTAGCCCGGCAGGAAGCGACCGCCCGTTGAATGCCCAGACGCCACCAGAACCGCGTCCGCTGAAGAACTTTAAGCATGAGCAGTCCCAGTGCGCCGACTCGCAGGAGCCGGCCGCAGTGAACTCGCTTCTTGGAAGTCAGGAGAGCGAGCTGACGGAGCTCAACATGACGGGCACACGCTACGGCGCCGCGCGAAAAATGCAGGACTACAACACGGCCGTCGGTGCCGCTGGTGTCCCCACCGCTGCTGCTTCCGCAGGATCACCGGCTGAAGAGGCCTCCGAACCCTTTTCATCGTCCGGTGGAGAGGAAGACACATGGCGTTCGCCTTCGCCTTCCAGCGCGTCTGAGGCGTCCTTCGACTCCCTCGATGACGAGAGTACGGCCAAGGCCAAGAAGGCGGCCAAGAAAAAGGCTCGTGCTGCCCACGGCCGTCGCACTGCAGACAAGGACGCCGATGCGGCCACCGGTGCGGCGCATCGAAAAGGCCGGCGCAACACAGCGACGCCGTCCACGTCCACCGCAGCGGGCGTTCAGAGCGGTGCTCGCTACTTCATGCTCGAGGAGGAGCCAACCATTGATGTCACGGGGTGCGGTGCCGAGGCGGACGGGGTGTCCGCGGACGAGGCACAGGCCGCAGTCGCGTCTGCCGACAGGCGCCGAGCCTCGTCGTCCACGTCTGTCTTGGCGAATACACAGCGACCACATCGGGAAGACCTCGCTGGTGGCGGTGATGGCCCCACGACCGACGCGGCAGGTGCGCTGATGGACGCGGTCGCGGCGGTTTCAGGGGTGGTGCCTGCGACGCCTGCTCAACGTGCGTCGGTCGTGGCCGACCCCGAGCTGCAGAAGCTCACCGAGCAGATGGAGCAGCTCCAGCTGCGCATGGCGCGTCGTGCGTCAGAGCTGCAGCGGAACTGGGAGGCGCCGCAGCCCTCCACCGGCGTCATTGTTCCCGCTGATCCGTCTGTGTTTGCCGCTACGAGCGACGAGGAGATCCAACGCAAGGCCATGTCCGCAGAGAGCTTCGCAAAGAACCAGTCGCAGTGGCGGCGTAACCGCCTCCGTGCGAGTGTGCAGGACGACAACGAAGGTGGCGACGAGCCGGTCATGTTCAAGGCAGGGACAGCCGCCGCCTCCTCCGGCCACAAGCCCATGCGTAAGAAGGGGAAGAAGAAGAAGGGCGGGTCGTCGAAGAAGCGGCCCACGAGCAGCAAGTCCACCACCCCCTCCCACACACCGCCGAATCTTCCCGTCGTGGTGTCCCACACCACTCCAGGTGACGATAGCCTCGAGAGCAGCCAACGACCCACCCCTCGACAGGTGAACGGCGGTAGCCAGAGCAGCGGTGAGTGGAACGCGGCGGCGTCAGGCGGCGGTGGAGGCATCTTCGGCTTTGCGAGCCTCGTGAACGATCAGGGCAGCGAAGACAGCGTGCGCGTCCGCCAGGCGCATCACTTCCGATCCTCCGCCGACGGCGGTGAGGACGAGGAGGGTACCAGCGGCACCTCTGGCAGTGCGAGCGGCTCCTTCGATCCCAAGGACCCTCGTCACCTCGAGGCGGAGCGCGATCGGCTCATGGCCGCGGACGACGCACACCACCAGGATGCCAACGAAAACTCGATGATCAGCTATGCCCTCGGCCGCATGTCCATGGCCTCGTGCAGTATTGCGCGCGTCACAGACGGTGCGATGGCCATGATGGAACTTCTTGCCAACCGGCCCGACGTGATTCTGCCCGCGCCGGAGGAGACGGCGCTGGTGCGGCAGGGCGATGTGCTCTCTGCCAAGCACGTGCTCAAGGTGGACCTGCAGGACGCGCTGCTCGGGCGCGAGGGCCCCACTGGCATCATCGCCTCTGCTCCCTATTTTCGCATTGTACCCAAGCTGAACGTGGCCGGCGTGGCGCAGGCCAACGTCAGTGCCATCCACACCATTATTCACGAGTTCCGCCGCGCGCACGTCGACGGCCCTATTGTGTGGGTCAACCTCCGCGAGGAGCCCCTCGTGTACATCAACAACGCTGCGCACATTGTCCGCGAGCGCGTCGACCCCCTGAAGCCGATCATCATCCCCAACATTACTGGACGAGGCATCGAGGCAATTGAGTACAAGCTCAAGCAGGAGATTCTGCAGGAGGCGACGAGCAGCGGTGGCAACATCAGTACGTACGTCCAAACGAACAGCGGAATGATGGAGGACCAGTGGGAGTACGTGGATCCGGCGAGTGTGTTTACCCTCGCTGAGGTGTTCCGTGACATCAGCAAGCAGTACAACCCCATCGAGGGCGCCTTCAACCGCAGCAAGAACGCGCTGCGAGTCGAGTACTTCCGCCGTCCCATCACGCAGAATGTCGGGCCACGCCCGGAGGACTTTGACTTTGTCTTGGACGCCTGCCTGGAGGAGCCGAAGGGCATCTTTGTGTTCAACTGCCAAACAGGTCGCGGCCGGACAAGTGCGATGATGATGATTGCGAGCATTGTGCGGTTTTACCAGTGGTGCGTGAAGGACATCGCCGTGGATGTGCGCGTGCTGCGGAGCACTTCCAACAAGCTGGCGTTCCGCACCATCCAAAAGCTCGTCTCCCTGTTCCCGGACGGCAAGCTGCACGAACGACGACTGAACATCTTGATGGACATGGCCGACAAGGTCTATTCCATGGCAGACCACATCAACGAGGCGTTCCTGGAGACGGACGCCGCACACGCGGAGATTGCGATGATGCGACTGCAGCAGTACGCGTACTTGCTCGTCTTCTCCTACTTCTGCGAGCAGCGGCTGTGGAACTACACAACGAAGCTCAGCTTCACTGACTGGCTTGCCGAGAACTCCAGCCTCAAGGTACTCATCAACAGTGTGCGCGAGAAGCTAGACGATCAACTCCGCGACGAGCGCATTGGCACCGACGACGCCGGTGACGACGCCGAGGCGGCGCGGGTGATTCGCCGGCGACACGGCAACGTGCTCTCGGCCGGCCGCATTCTTTGCAGCATGCCGATGCCGGCCGGACACACGGTGCGCCAGCTCCGCCAGCTCGCCCCCGACACACCCATCTTCACCTGTGGGCGGATGGGCGAGAAGGGCCGCGGGGAGCTCGTCGCGGAGGTGCGGTCCGCCTTCCCCAAGCACCGCATGGTCCATTGGCTGAGCCTGCGTGCCGAGCCGATGGTGCTCATCAACGATGTCAGCTACACCCTCGCCGAGTACAGCTCGCACCTCAAGGGCCCGGAGAGCATGACGACCATGCACGTGTCGCTTGAAACGATTGAGCAGCTGGAAGATCGCCTGCGACGTGATGTGCTGCTGGAGTCGCAGGAGAATGGCGGTACGATTCTGCTGCACTCGATGAATGAGCAGGGCGAGCGCACCAAGCAGTTCGTCCGTGTGCGCTCTGTCCGCACGTCGAAAAATATGATGGATGACTTCGCAGAGCGCACGGGTGTGGCCTACCACCGCGTGCCGATTCCCTTCTCGGGCCAGATGCTCGCCACGGACGTCGACCCACTGCTGCGCTACCTCGCGCGCACGGGCCAGGACCCAGACGACATTGTCATCCTGGCGGACTCCGAGGGCTCCACGCGCACCACCGCCGCGCTCAACATTCTCACACTGTACCGCGCCTCTCGGCTCGGGGACTTGCGAAGCGCGCAGTCCCCATCAGACTTCGTGGAGCTCCTACGCGCGAGCGACGCCAATGCGGTGCTGCCGTCCGCGCAACTCGCGGGCACCGCCGTGGTAAACCCGGATGACCTGCCCGACCACCCCGTGGAGCTGCTGCTCGCGTCGACGATTTGCCAGATGCTCACCGCCGGCACCTTGCTGCACACGGTGGATGCCGCCATCTCGCTCGGTGGCAAGGGCAAGAACTGGAACATCCTCCACATGCTTGATTTCCTCAAGCGCCGCATTGGCAAGATCGGCCTGAACAAGCCGCAGTGCGTCCTCGATGCGCTACACGGCCTGCGGTGCTACCTGCTCGTGCTGCTCACTGCACTGTACTTGGACGATGCGGGCAACTACACGGATGAGTACCCCTTCAGCAAGTGGGTGGAGGACCACACGGAGGTGTCGCACATCATCGACTCACTCCCGATGCGTGGTGAGGCCGCTCTGCGGTACATCTCTACGGAGAACCTCATGAAGGCCGATCTCTCGCGGCGCCACGGCGATGTGCTCACGGCGAACTTCTGCCTCAAGGCGGATCACTTCCCTGGCTGCCAGAAGAAGGGGCTTCGACCGGTCGTGTGCGGCGCACCCAACTTCCGCAAGGTCGCCTTCATTAACGTCTTCGGTGTGGCGATCCCGACCCGACTGGGCATTCACAACATCTTGTCGCTTCTCGGCGCGTCTAGCGAGCCGATGCGTACGTACCCCGGTGAGCGCAACGACGACGAACTCTTCCTGGGCTTCGCGGCACCGCGTCTGTTCGACCCGACGTTCAAGCCCGAGGAGCTGGCCAAGCCACTGCGAGGTTCAGTTGTGTGGGTGAACCTGCGCGAGGAACCGATCTTGTACGTCGGCGACAAGCCCTGCGTGTTCCGCGACCTTGAGCGTCCCTACGTCAACGTCGAGCTCACCGGCATTCAGACAAGCAAGATTGAGCAGGTGGAGTCCCAGCTCATGGACGACGTCCTCAACGAGGCCCAGCAGTACGATCAGAAGTTCTTGATCCACGACGAGGGCAACCCCGGCGAGCTTGTGGGCAAGTGGGAGAAGGCGACGGAGAGCACCATCAAGACCGTACGCAACATCTACGACGACCTTTCCACCAAGGGCATCCGCGTGCGGTTCCTGCGACTCCCCGTGACGGATGAGCAGAGCCCGGATATCGAGGATTTCGATGCACTCGTCGAGGCGCTGTTGCCGCGCATCACGGAGCATCTGGATCGCCGTGAAACGCTCTCCTTCGTCTTCAACTGCCAGATGGGACGCGGCCGCACGACGACGGGAATGGTCATCTGCAGTCTGCTCATCGGCCTCGTGACACCCGAGTACTATGATGAACTCCACAACCTGTACAACCCACTCTATCGCGATGATGAGTCGGAGCTGTCAAAGGGCGAATACCAGGTGATCACGCAGCTGAAGCGTGTGCTCACGAACGGACGGCAGTCCAAGTACAAGGTCGACCTCGTGCTCGAGGCGTGCTCACGCATGCAAAACTTGCGGACGGCGATCGAGGCGTTTGCCATCCAGCTCAGCTCACCAGACCTGACCGAGCAGGGCCGCGCACATGCCCACCACGCCGGTGTGCACTACCTGATACGCTACTTCAACATCATCGTCTTCTCCGTGTACCTGGAGGAGTGCTACGACCGCATGCGCAAACGGATGCGACGCACGTTTAGAGAGTGGATGGCCTCTCACCCGGAGCTCACCACACTCTGCGCAAGCGCCGCACTCAACTAGCGGTGGCACGCGCACAGAGGTGGTGGAACACACCCACCCACACCTACACACACACACACACACACCTTCATGACGATCTCGTTGCAGGCAGCAGGCCTTGCGTCGGGGGGAGGGGCTTGATGTGTCGCCCTCAGAGACAAGCGCGGGCCCTTATGGCGAGTGGTGCAGTGGGAAGGATCACGTTGGGAGAAAAAAAAAGAACCGGGACGCGTGAGGGCTTATCATTCTACCGCTTGTCTTCTTCACATGCCTTTACGAACTTTCGCAGTGTCACACATAGATGTATGTGCTGGTGCCGTTGATATGTACATGTCAGCCTTTTTATTATTATTGTTGTTGCGTTGTTGTTGCGCAGAAGCGGCACAGATTGCCTGGTGATCTCCTTTATCATCTCTCTTTTTTCTTTGTGTGTAATTTCTTCTTGTGACACAGCGGTGCGCCTATGTACGTAGTGCTGCGGCAGGCATTCAGGTGCTGTGGAGCGGCGTCCATCGATGCTAACCACTCACCTCCCTGTGAAGGGTACTGTCTTGTGCGGTCTAAAGGCCGCCTTCTTCGCCCATGTTCGGCAGAGCACACACAGACACACGCGCACTGCGGGGCAAGCTTCCACGCTCGGCTTCTGATTTTCTTTTGTGTAATAACTCACAACTCTCCACAAGAAGCAAATAAGAGAGCAAAGAGAATTCTGCGAGAGGTACACTAGTGCGCAGTGACGCACCGCAGAAGAGGTCGATCACTTCGTCGGTCTCCCTCTCCCCGTTAGCCACCTCTCGGTCGACCTGTTGGGGGTGCGTAGGCGTTGCCTGTTGTCGTCGCCTTCCGAAATGCCACGGGGCGTGTAACACCTTAAATCGACACGCACCGCTTTACACAGTGTCCTGGTGCAAGTTGCCACACACACACACACAGGCGCATACACCCCTAGTCGAACTATTTTTCTTATTCCTCATCTTTCCTCACCGTGGTGTCGTCACATCGCGCCGTCCTCTTCTCCCGCCACCTTGCGTCGTCTCTCGCAGAAGTTTCTCACTCTTCCTAGACACACTCGCACGGCGCCTCTTCGGCTTACGATGACATCGTCCGAAGCATACCGCAAGCTGAACGCGCAGACGGCACTCGCGGAGCGCCAAGTGCAGCCGCTGCTCGAGCAGCTCGTGACGGAGCTGGCGGTGGCGCGTCCGGCCGATCCGATCTCTGCTCTCATTGAGCGCCTTGAGGAGATGGAGAAGGCGGAGGTGGCTGCCGGCGCACCGGCAGGCAGTGGTCGGCCTGACGTGGGTGCACACGCCCTCCAGGTGCGCCCCCCTCGCCACATTCTCTCCGTTATTGGTGTGCCCGGCAGCGGCAAGACGACTCAAGCGACGTTGGCCGCTGGCACAAACAGACACAGCCTCCTGCTCTCTGTGGCGCAACTGACAGATGAGGCCATGCAGGGTGGTGTGAGCCGCAAAGGCTACGAGGACATTCCCATCCCGCAAGACTTGCAACTGGCGGTGCTGGAGGCTGCCAAGCAGGAGGCACCCATCAGCATCGCCACCGTGGTCGCCTTGACGAAAAACCGTGTGGAGCTCGCCGAACAAGCACTCGCCGCTGAGGCACAGTCCGCCTCGTCAGGCACGACGGTAGCGCCTTCCACCGACTCACCAGCATCCGTCGCGGCGGCTGGACGCTTGTTGTTTGTGCTCGACGGCTACCCTCGCTCCCTACCAGAGGCTATGGCACTGGAAGCGGCGCTGGGTGAGGTCAGCCACGTCGTGCAACTCGGCTGCGCACCGGAAACCAGCTCACGCCGTACCCGCGAGGCCGGCACCGACGACGCCGCGGTGCAGGCACAGTGGAAGCTCTTCGAGAACAGCACTGCGCCGCTTGCCGAGTACTGGCGGGCGAAGCGCAAGTTCACAATGGTGGACGGCGAGGCCGACAAGCACGAGTGCGCGCGCGCCATCAAGTCTATTCTCCAACAGGCTTGATGGGCGAACGCCACCAATCATCGCGAAGGCAATACACTGCGGACCGGATGTGGGGGAGGGAGGAAAGGAAGAGCACACCTGACGCGGAAGCCCATCGTGGCATCTAGACCTTTTCCTCTTTTTTTTTATTCCCTTTGTTTGCCCCACCGTCGCGGACTTGTCGCGCAATGTAAATCACCCGTGGGCGCTTGGCGTTACTCTCCGGTGCGACCTGAGATGCCTACCCCACAACTTACACCCACACGCGAACTAAAAACAAAAAAAATATCAGAAGGGGCTTGACAGTCCACCCACACAGATTGAGTGAGTGGGCAGTCATGAGGTGACCGTCCACTGTGACTGCCCGGCCTCAAGCGGCACTCTCGCGTGTCTGGAAGGCTGAGGCCCCGACAGCAGCGATACTTCGCCGCTCTTCACGCGGCAGTTTAGCCGTGTGTGCGTGTGCACGTGCGAGAAGGTCACGCATCTCATGCACACACGCACCTCTCGACTACTCTTGTCGTCGTTGCTCACCCACAGAGTCTTTTTTTTGCCTCTGCCTCCTCAGGATTGGTAATCATTCTTCTTTCCTCTCCCTCTCTCCTCCCACTTGGTGAGAGCGACAGGTGTGCGCACCCACCCACACCCACACGCTCAATCAGCGCGCACCTCACCTTCCGCTGATATGTCTGCTGTCACCGAGCTGCCGTTCGGCTGGGACGATGGCGAGTTCATCTCCCCGTTCGTCGCCACCAGTCACGAAGACAGCGAGGCCCTCGCGGAGTACATCTGGGAGCGCCTCTGCGACGCCCCGATGACGGACGCACCTTCTACTGTCCCGGAAGGCCACGCACCACAGGCGCGTCTGTCTCTCGTGGATCTGGGCTGCGGTGAAGGCTCGGCCCTGATGCACACGCACTCTCAACTGGTACGGCGCGCCACCACCACTCGCAGTGCGTTGAGCGGTGGCGAGCTGTCTATTCACATCACCGGGATTGACCTTGACGATACACTCATCGCGCAAGCACAGACGCAATCCGCGTTGGTGCCATCGCATACAGCACCGCTGTGTGAGGACGGCACCTCCGTGCGCACCACGCTGCGCTTCGAGGGTGGCGATATTCGGCAATTCAACATGGAGGACTTCTTCCCTCTTGCCGCCCCCACCTCGGACCGCGCTGTACATGTGCTGTTTGTCTACCTGCTGCCCGATGCACTCGAACAGCTGCGCGAGGCGCTGAAGACGATCGTTGAGACGCAGCGGTGGGTGCTGGTATCGAACCGCTGGCCAGTGCCGTTCTTGGCTGAACACCTGGTCGAGACCCTGTCGCACCTTCACGTCTACCAATGCCGAGTGTAAGTCTGCGCCGCCCTTCACGAAATAATACACACATGCACAATAACTTTGGTCATTATGAACTGCAAAAACCGTGCGCGCACGGGAACGAGTGACGAGCCGGCTACAATGATTGTGTTTCTTCACTGACCCCTCAAGTGAGTGGCAACGGGTCGGTGTCTCTCTGATACCTGTTGACCACACAACACCCCTCCTCTGAAGGCGGTGCTGGGCAGACCGCAGACGGCTGCTCCTTTCCCTTCATACACACTCACCCAAAGGTTCCACGCCGATCAACACGACTTTCACCTTCTTCCCCTCTCAACCCCCATTGCTTGACACGCATTTGTGTGTTCTCGAATGCACTGGCGGCCGTGCATCTGTCTAACCTTGCATGTGCCATGAAAGGCCTTGCCACATACAGTGAAAACACAGGGCAACGACAGGGTGAACAGAGACCGTGCGGTGCACCATCCTCCTTTCACACACCCCATAGAATCACACTCAATTGCTTACAGAAGACATCTTTTACTGTTGTGGTGGCTGTGCGCACCAGCCGATGGACTTCCTTCGCTTCTCCTCCTCAGAGAGGTATGTGAGTCAGGTGCCTTTGTCAAAGCTGTCCTTCGAGGTCACGGTGGAGCGGGCGTCTATTGTGGAAGAGAATGTGCGCGAGGTGCTGTGCCAGGCCGAGGTGCCTTGGGATGCCAAGGAGTACTCCCCTCGGGAGCGCATTGACATGTACAAGAAGGTATCTGCCGCCCTTCGTGATTTCTCCACCCAACACCGCGGTGCGCTCCTCGCAGGCCACGAGTACAGCGGCATCGGACCCGCTCGCACCGCATCCATCGGCGGCGGGAATCCTTCTTTCACAGCACTGGAGAACACGGTTTCTCGGCTCATTGGCAGCGCGAGCAATTCACCCCGTGCGTCGGGGGTGGGCGCCGCCTTGTGGTCGGCTGCCGGGGCCGCTGGTGACGTCCCTACCGAGGAGGGCGACGCGGAAGGGGCGTGTGGTCTGCCCTCTGTGCAGACGCTCGTGGCACGGCTGCAGACCTCGCAAGCGTCGTTTTTCACTCGGCCGACGTCGGAGGACTTCATCGACCCGACCGAGGAAGATATCCCCGTCGACCCGCCGCAGCGCTTCAGTCGGCTCGCCCCACTCGTCCTTCGGCAACATCGAAAGGAGCACTCACCGAACCAGCGCATGTACCTGATGTGGGCCACTGGACACGTGCCGCACAGAGCGCACCTCACTACGGCCACTGCAGCGGCCCCCACCGCAGCCAACCCCGACGCCACCCCTCGCGGCGGCCTCAGCGCAGCGGACCAAACCGCGGCCAGCGCCGCCGCTGGTGAGCTGCACGCCAGCGAGTCCGTGGTCGGCGATGTGCGGCACGACACAAGCCAGAGCGCCGAGTCGCTTGAATGGATAGGGGAGGAGCGGGTCATGTGCACGCTGACCTGTGAGCGCGATCCACACTATCTTTTAGCCAAGCCCTCCCTGTTCGATGCGCACACGCTCATGGTCGACTCCACACACATCTATCAGTTCCGCGTGGTACCGAAGCTCGCTGAGCCCGCAAAGCGCGCCACGCCCGCGGCACCGGTCTCATCAGCGACTGCACCCGTGCCCACGAGGGCAGGGCACTCGCCAGTCGCCTCTGCTTTTGATCTCCACGCCGAACGGTACCTCTCGTTGTCTGCCGAGGAAGGCGTGCAGCGGCTGCAACGCCGTCAGCACGCGGAGCGCGACAATGCACAGAGGCTGCTGGAAGCCGCTGTCCAGCAGGTACCCGGGTGCGGAGTCAGCGCCACGACCACTGGCCTCGCTAGTCACCACGTGGTGCGGTCGCCGCGAGGGGAGACGGCGAAGCAGAGCCGCGCGCCGGCCGCTGGAGAAGGCCCATTTACCGGGCCACGCCGGTCGTCTTTGCCGGCCGTCACGCAGTTCCACGTTTTCGGGACAGTGGAGCGCACCCTGCACGTTCCCTACGACACCGTCTACGTGCGCTGCGAGCTGTTCCCTACACCGCACCTTGACGTGGCAGCCAGCAGCGGTGTCGGCCGCAGCGACTCCGCCATTCCGTCGGGAGCGGGTACCACCCGCTTCGCCGGCCCTTCCGACCCGCAGCGGCCGGCACCACAGACGGCACCGGAGTCGTGCGTGTTTCAGTCGCAGATGGCGCACGCCAGCCGTGTCATGTACGACGAGTGTCTCTGTGCCGTTGATCACGTTCTCAACTTGCCTTTCGAATGCACCTACGCCGATCACGCACTGCCGGCAAAGCCACTGCGCATGAGCCTCACCGTGTTCACCGAAGGCACCGGCGCGGTTGGCCACCAGGCACCCGTAGCGTACGCCAACGCGCAGCTACCCGTCGCAACCCCGGGCAGACACCTGCTCGAGGTACCCATGTGGGCGCCGCACAAAAGCGGCAAGGAGTTCGTCAAGAGCGCCTTCGTCGGCGGCGCACCGGCCCTGGTCGATGCAAGGCAGACTGGGCCACCGGAGAATGGCACTGGCATTGGCGTCAAGCAGGGTCTGGTGACTGACAACGTGGGAATGATACGTATTACCGTCAACATTCTCCATCAACGACGCCCACTGTCAGACACACAGTGAGACCGAACGATACACCCATAGACACACACAGAGAAAGAGAAAAACGTGCACGGAGCGACCTGCACATAGTTCCTTTTTGTTTTTTCCCCACCCGTGAAACCACGTGGGAGGCATGAGACCTGGATTTGCTCTCTCTCACGCTGCTGCATGTCCACCCTGTCCCCTAGCAGCAGCTCCACAAATGACAACATCAACTCGAATACACAACAGCGCCACGTGATGAACCCGTGTGCTGCATGTGTGGGATGGTGAAGCGGGACGGTAGCTGTGCCGCTCACGCGGACCGCTCCTCTGCGTTTCCAGCCTCCTCCACACACGACTGGCTGCGCACCTTCCGTGGGCGTGTGCCACCGTGCTAAATAACGCACTACCAAACGGACTCTCCTCACTACCCATCCATTGCGTTGCTCACCTTCCATGCCGATGAGATGTGCTGATCTGCTGTGACAGACCTTTTTTATTATTTTACATCAAGCACACACACCCACGCACACGGACCTGCGACCTATGTCTGCTCAAGAAAACCGCCTACGCGCGCTGCTCGCTTCGGAAGAACGTGAGTCCAGGCTGTCCGTCTTTGAACTGGATACCCGCCGGCACCCACTCGTCGATCCTTACTGTGGTAGCTCTTCCTCCGCTGCCATACCATGTTATCGAGGCCGCGTGACAGATACCAACTCTCGCGGGCTAGCATCCGGCGCGTGTGCTCACTCGTTGCCGTCCGCCGAGCCCACCGTCCCCGTTGTCTTCCCTGCGCGTCTTCGCCCACAGTTCACCCAACTGGACGAACTCAACCTCCGCGCCATTGAACGACGCGCGCAACGTGACGCTGCACGGAGTGACGAGGATGCGCGACTGAAGGCGCGCGCGGCAAAGGCGCGCCAGAACACTCTCACATCGGCTGCGCCGCGTCAAGCACGTGCACAGCGCCAGGCGGAACGACACGCCCGTGCCTCTGGACTTCAGGCGAGCAAGCGTATGCAAGAGGACTACGTCAGCATTGGCTGGCTAGGTCGTTGAGAGGAGTACGTGCGCTTCTGGTGCGATGGCAAACGCGCACGCTATGACATAGGCATAGATTACTTCGTTGATGATAGAGGTTAGATGCCCCCTTTTTTTTTAGCGCCACACGCGCTCTCCCGTTCACTCGATGTTACTTGTCTGGGGGTGTTAATAGCATCAATACTTTAGATGCCCGCATCACGTCCTGTCCCACCCCCGTGCGTTTTTCTTCTTCTGTTCAGCACTGTCGCAAATACATGCATACAGACACATACACACATGCACACACCAACAAACATCAGGCGCGGCGCAGGTGGCGTTAAGACGCGTGCTTCTGCCTCTCTCTCACTAAGGGTAGTACACGGTGACCTCCTCGCCGCAAGAGACGTGCCCCCCCCCCCCCTTCCTCCCATACACACAGCCTAGTAGCGCGTGTGCTTTCTGTTTCGGCTAACCCACACTGCGTTGAACGCCCTTGCTATCTCTCTCTCTCTGTCGTTCTGTCATCTGCGGTTCTGCCTCCAGTCGCAGCATCTTGTCAAAGACAATAACCAAAAAGCAGGCAGAAAGTGCTCCACCGTGCGTCTCGATTCCTCAGCGCTGGTTGTGAGGACACTCGGTTTTTGATACCCGTCACACCCACTCGGTGCCTTTTGTTTCTTTTTCTCTGCTCCCGTTGCGCTTTCCCCTTTCACCGATCATCACCATGAGCGATCCTGCTCGCATCAATGAGTACGACGCACGTAGCCACACACGCAAAGGCGTCAACACGCGCGTGGTGATTCGCGAGAAGCCACTGCTGAAGTCGCGCTTCCAGCGGCTGAATGACTTCCTCCGTCCGTCTATGCGACCGGGATTCAACGTTGTCACGGGCTGGGAGCTCTCGAAGGTGATGGCGTGCATCGCGTTTCCTGCCTTCATGCTCATGTACTGGAAGTACGTGGAGAAGGACGTGCCTGAGCTGTTCGAACGTCAGTTCGGCGGTATGCAGAACCGACAATTCAAGGAAGATCGTCTGCACGAAGATGAGCCGGAGACGGACTACTTCTCCATCATGGAGAACTTCCAGGACAGGCGTGAAAAAGCACTCCAGAAGAAGCAAGAGGCGCAGCGCCACATGTGATTTGAACACATCAACGCCACGCCCGCGTGTCTGGACACCACCGTTGAGCAGCGAAGCGGAAGGGACCGGTCTTGCGCTCACGAGATTTATCATCCCCCTTCCGTGGATGGCTTCCCCTTTTCGCTTTACTGAACGTTTATCACATAGCAGCTTTTTTTTTCTTATGGCCACACAGTGACCAGCGCTGACAGGCAGATGCAGTGGATTGCTCGCGCACGAGATCAGCTACACACACACGCAGACGTGCCACACCGCTATCAACAACAATAACTGGGTGAAATGACGTCGTTTCGGTAGACCACGAGGATCGCCCAGTACGACTTGGAAATCCAGTCCCTGGTGCTTTCGACGGTATCTGACCGTAAAGGCTTCCTCGGACCAGTCGAATCGACAGCACTGAGGCTCCACCTCCTGTTAGTCCTCCGCAGCACGCGCTCACACTACGCAGGCGTGGGGCCCACACACCCCTGCTTGATGCGTTGACATTCTTCTCTCCCGTTCGCCGTGAGACCGGTCAGTGCTTTCTTAGGCACATCCCTTTCTCCTCCGCTCCTCTCGTCTCCGCTACAATTTTTGAATATATATAGTCCGTGTGCGTACGTCGCCTTCACCTCAACGCGAAACGTGTGCTGTCAGTAGGCAACGTCTCTACCTACGTTCTGCCCACGTGCCGCTAGCTCTCTTCTCCGTTCTTTCTTTCTTCTTATTATTGTTTCTTCTCTATTTGTGTTACGCACGACCGCTAAACGTCTCGTAGACGCAGTGCCACCCTCCCTCCCACTACCACTGCACGACACGACCAACTGCCGACACACCTTCATCGTCACGTGTGTGCAGAATCTCCGCCATTCCATCACCGGCGGCCTTAGATACCTTCTCTGTTTCTCGCGCGCTCGCGTGCCTCAGCGCGACATTTTTTTTGTTCGCCTCCTTTTTTTTTTCATGCCGAAACGCGCACGGAGCTCTCAACGCCACAGCCACCCCTCCCACAGCCACTCCCGCCCTTCACGCCGCGAGGCGTCCATTGCTTCGTCCTCCACGTCCACACTCAGCGATAGCGTGGAGTTTGTCGGGCACATGTCTGAACCACATCACACTGGGAATACCTCGGGTGGCTGTCCACAGTCACCGCGCGACGACTCGGAGCCTTCGGCGACCGGCACACAGCCCACTACCGTGAACCCCGCGGACGCCCCTATGGATCCCCACCTTGAGCAGCAGATGGACCGGCTTGGCCTAGACAACGACTTCCGCGACTCCATCCGCGCCATGTCACCGGGCACGCAGCGCGAGGTTCTCAACGACATTATCCGTAGCCACAACATGGAGCAGGAACGCGGCTTCGGTGCTCAGCTCTTCGGTGGTGCGCAGGAAGACGATCACGGGGGGCTGTTCCACTATGACGGTGACGAAGACGATGACGACGACGAGGAGGAGGACGGCGAAAACCACATGCGCAACCCCGCCGCGGGACTCGGACTTCTTCAGCTTCTTCTGCAGGGTGGTTCTCAGGGCGGTGGAGCACAGGGCTTCTCCGGTGTGCGCGCTGTGGCTGTGGATGAGGACGGCACGGAGCACGAGATCAACCCGCTCCAGCTGCTGATGCAGGCCATCGCCGGCGGCGGTGGCATGGGCCCACAGAGAGGCGGCCACGTGCAAGCCCTTCAAACGTTTTTCAACAACCTCGCGACGGAAGCGCAGCAGGAGGAGGCGATGCGGGAGATGGGTATCACCCAGGACCTTGATGACATGAGCTACGAGCAGCTCCTCGAGCTCGAGGAGCGTATAGGAAGTGTGAGCAAGGGCCTGCGCCCCGGCGACGTGAACGCGTGCCTCAAGCCACTCGACGGCCGCCCCAAGGAAGGTGCATGCCCGATTTGCCTAGAGAGCTGGGTGCCTAGCGCGGATGGCAGCACACCTTCATCAGCACCGTCATCGATGCCACGCGATGAGGCGGCCGTTGAACTGAAGCACTGCCACCACGCTTTCCACGACAACTGCATTCGGGAGTGGCTCAAGTCCAGCAAACAGTGTCCCGTGTGTTGTCAGGATGTGCTGGAAGGCACCCACAACAATGCCTTCGCACCAACATGAATCCGTGTTGAGTGGTCTTTGATCAAATAGCTGTTGTAAGTTGGATGAGGGAGTGGTAAGAGGAGTGGAGGCACTGGTAACGAAGCATGCGATCGCACTAGACACGGCGCAGCAACCAACGTCGTTTCAGGCAGTTGGCGTGCATTATGCTGTGCTGACACACACACATGTGCGTGTGTGTGTACGCGCAAGAATCACTGTCTGACAGGCTGCGTTCGCTCTTTTGTCGGTGCTTCGGCCTCTCATCACCTGGAAAGCACACACGGCTTCCCCCTACTCTGATACACACACGCACACTCTTCGAGTGTCTCTCGTGTTCACTCTCTCTGTTAGACTGTGCTCGCTTCTTGCTCCCTTTGCGGGCACACAAACACACTTTAAAGCAAAAAGTGGCTGTACACAGCACTTGTATTTCACACGATCAACACGATTATGAGTCGCAGATTCTAACAACACGCGATTCCAAGAACAGCAAGATGTCCGCCGGCAATCACGAGGTCAACTCCCTCGCTCTCTTAGTGGTTATGTGTGTGTGTGTGTGTAGGGTGCTCCCGTTTTTTCTTCTACCCAGCCGCCCACCCATGCACGTTCTCGATCACAGTTTCCATTCTCTCTCCCGCTGCGCTCGAAACCAGCGGCAGAGAAGCGAACCCCTTTCACCACACACACGCATACACACGCGGTGGCAGGCAGGGGATGCTGTTCGAGCTGACCCCTGCACACGACTGCTGCGACCCGATGCGCTGTGTACGTCTGTCGCGCATTGCAATCGTACCGTACTCACCGCCGCCTTTCTCTACGACGTCTCCACTCTTCTTTTCTACGTTGCACGCGCATAGCAATCCCGCAATCAACGTCAATCCAACACACTTCCCGTTTATCGAGCACACCGTGCACAACGAACGGTGTCAGATCCACTTTCTATCGCTCGTCGCTTCGCCATTGTTTCACCCACGCTCTGCGGAAGCCATGTCCTCCCTTCTCACGTCGTATGAAGATGACTTCCGCGATAGCCTCCAGCAGGTACAGAAGTGTTCCGCACAGCTCGCGGACAACATCGAGGCTCAGAAGGCACACCAGCAAGATCCCTCCAAACTATATTCCCCTCCTCCGGCGACGGGCCCTTCGAGCCGCGCGCAACAGATCCAGCTCGCGCTGCAGTCCACGTTCCACCTGAAAGACCTTCTCACCAGTATGTCCTACGAACTGAACGAGGTGCCTGCGGATATGCGCGGCGCCGCCAAGCAGCGCGTGGAGGCCTACCGCCGTGATGTGGCGGCCATGGAGCAGGAGATTTCGCGCCTGCGGCAGCTGTGCACAGCGGCTGACCGCGCCGACCTCTTGGCGTTCGGCACGGCCAAGGACGGTGCGTACCGCGATGAGGCCGATGCCGCCACACAAGGAGAGCGCATGATGGCTCTCAAGACGACGGCGACACTGCAGAGCGGAACGAGCACGCTGCGTAAAGCGGAGGCGTACCTCGCGCAAACGAATGAGATCGGCCACAGCTCCATGAACACACTGCGACAGCAAACGGAGCAGATGCGCCACATCCACGACGTGACGCACGAAACAGATATGGAGGTGACGGAGGCCCACCACGTTCTGCGACAAATGCAGCGCACAGCACTGAAGCACAAGCTGTGGCTCTGCGGCATTATTTTTCTTCTCGTTACTTTCATTGTGCTGATCTTTTATCTGAAGGCGCGCTGAGGTGGCCCCGTTGTCTTTTGTGCGTGCACAGTGCACGCCGTCCTTACTGACTGTTTTCGTCTTCTTTCTAGTTATGCGTGCCGACGTACCTGGCGTGCATGCAACCATTCTGTCTCTGCCACCTTGAAACAGCACCTCGATTGCTCGGCGAGCGCTGACACCTTCGCAAAAACAACACACACACACACAAACACACACAGGAAGACCGGTGCTGCTCTCAGGAGGCGGGACCGCACACTCGACTCCCTTTTTCTTTTTTCTTCGCTGCTTTCCCGTGCGCCGGGGCGCGCTGAGCAGCTACGCTTTCTTCACTGCTGGTCTACATTTTGTAGTGCGCTACTGTATGCTCACCGAGTACCATCACATCCATCGTCATCCGTTCACCCCGCACGTCACTTCTCCCACTTCTTTATTCTTGTCGCAGCACGCATCGTTGGCCAACTCGCTCCTTTTCTCGGCACCACTGACTTGCTATCGTGCCTTTGCTTGGGCCTCGTTGTGACGTGTGCACGTGCGGCTCTAGTCCTCAACCTTTTTGTTCTTCTTTTCCCCCGTTTCTTCCACTCCACTAGTTGAGTGTCGGCGTCAGTGTGGGCAGGTTCGAACCCTCCTTCCCCCTCCCCCCAGTGTGATCAGCTCCGTTCACGCGCACTTTCTAATGAGCTCCCTTCTTCAGTCGTACGAGGAGGAGTACCGCGATGTGGTGAAGAGCTTCAACGATGCTCTGACCAACTTGCGGAGCTCCTTCAAGCGCACCGCCGCCGGCTACACCGCTCCACCCTCCAGCGGGACAGGCAGTCGCGTGCAGCAAGTCTCCAGCCTCTCCAGCATGCTCTCACACATCCAGCAGTTACTTAGCAGCATGGAGTACGAGTGCAATGTGCTGCCAGCCGCACAGCGCGAGGCGATGAAGGAGCGCCTGAGTGGCTATCGCAAAAACGCAACGCAGCTGGAGGAGTCGCTGAGCCGAGCCAAGACGGAGGCCAGCACAGCTGATCGGCAGGACCTGGTGGGCAACGGGGGCAGCAAGCCCCGCGTCGGTCCCGATGGCCGCGAGCTGCCCGGCGACCTCGACGACGAGACCAAGAAACATCGCCTTCAAATGATGGACAACACGCAGAAGTTCAAGGATGCCTCTAACACGCTGCTCAAGGCGGAGCGCGTGCTGAACGACACGGAGACTGTCGGCAACGAAGCTCTCAACACACTTCGTGGGCAGACGGAACAGATGCAGCGCATCAACGAAACCACCATCGCCGTGGACGAGGAGGTGTCTGAGGCGCGGAAGATTCTCAGCGGGATGCAGCGGGTGATGATCAAGCACAAGCTCGCCCTGGTCGCCATCATCCTTGTGCTGTTGTTTCTCGTCATTGTCGCCATTTACGTCGCCGTGAACAAGGGCAGAACGAACAAGCCAGTGACCCCAGCCACCACGTTGGCGCCCGAAGATGTCATCACGACACAGCAACCGTAGACGCGTGGTGGCAACGCAATAAGACGCCCATGCCTGTGGGACCCTGGCTGAGTTGACCGCAGAGCACTTTCGTTGCTCTTGACCACAGGGTTTCTCAGCTCACATGCGACAGTGTGCGAGTCTGCACTGTGCGTGTGTGTGTGTGTGTGTCTCACACACTCTCTTTCAATGTGCTTGCTAATAGGTCGATTGCTTCTCCCGTCTTTTTTTTTGGCACTTGTGTGTATCCAGGCGTATTCCTGTGCGTGTTCCATTGCCGGTGTGCGCGCCCACTGATTGATGACCCATCTATTCTCGCGCGGTGTGTGCGGCACCTGCCACGTACCCTACCACCCGTGTATGTGTGTGTTTTGATCGAACTGTGGCTATCCGAGGATCAGGGAAAGAGAGAGAGATGTGCTCTGAGGTATGAGTGGCGCGCACGCCTTGTTCTTTTTGTTGTACTATCGCCCACCTGAAAAGCAAGCACGGATGAAAGGCTCTACTGCCGTGTGTCTCTCTGGCTGCCGTGGCCGGTGCGCTCTCATGGGGCCTCGCCAACCACCACCGCCATGACCAGCGATGCCACGTCGCGACTCCGCGCGGGAAATCACACGTGACAGCTCCATGAAAAAACATGAGCCTACTTACGACTGCATTGTCGTGGCAGACCACCGATCCTCCGTGGCACTCAGTCACATCACCGAACGCTCAACTCGCCTGCTTTATACTCTCCCTTCTCTGCACACTCACCCCGAATCGACTGTCGGCTATCCTGCCACTCATCAACCTCGCATGCCTCCTCCGGAGTCATTTCATAAGGAAATAGAACCCTTCTGGGGGAACTGTCATAGACGAATCTATAAACTCATTTCTTTTCTGCTCTGTGCTCTGGCGGCTCCCTCTAGACCCGCTCGCAGCCGCATTTAACGCCATACACACACACACACACACAAGTGGCAGTAACCCCCTGACGTGACTGCCCTGCACGCACCGCCATGTCTGCACGTGCACGCCTCAGTCTCTCTGATGCCGCCGTGAGCGATGCCCGACCTTCTGCTGCCCACCCGACGCACAGAGCCTCGGCGAATACATCGCACACCGCGCCCGCCACCGAAACACCGCACGTCAAGGCGGAACCCCGTACCGCGGAGGTGAGCAGCGACGATGACGGGCAGCCAGTCGCTCTGGCGTCGACGACATCTCCTTCTGTGGGTGTCAACGACGACGCGCTTGAGCGGATGATCGTCGCACTGGACGAGCGTGTGTCAGAGCAGAAGGTGCAAGTCGTTCGTGCCTTCGAGAGCTCTCAACGGCAGCTGCGCGAGTGTGCAAATATCGTGCGCCAGTACCAGCACGTGCTGTCCAGCCAAGCACCGCCGGTCTCTGCGACGAATGCCGTTGGCGGCAGCCTTTCGTTGCGCGACGAGGCGACGCACACCTCGACGGGTGAGACGGTGGCTGAGAGCTGTGCGTCGAGCGTGGAGAAGGCGCTCCGCAGCAGCGAGGTGCTCTTTCGGTATCTTTTTGAGCCGCTCTACTTGCACCAGCTTCTGGCACACACGGAGCTCGCCGAGGCTGTCAAGCGCATCCTGTCCGTGCCTCTCGATGGCAGTCGCGGTGATGTGGACGGACAAGCTGTTCGTTCAGACACTGGCGGGCCCCAAGCGGTCTCGGCAGCCGCGTCCATCTTGCGAACCGACGCTGTGATGCGGGCGCTGGAGAGCCTTAAACAGGTTCCTCACGTCGTGCAGCGCTCCCAGGCCAGCCTTCACTACGCACAGCTTACGTCACCGTCCACTGATCTCCCCGCCACGTTCTTTGCCCGCTCGACGGAGGTGTTCGCTGTTTCAGGGCACTACTCGCCACAGGCTCAGCAGGAGATTGTGAGCTTTTTGAGCGGTGCCTTTCACGTCATGGTATTGGTGCTGCCCCCGGACGTCCCTGAAGACGCCCTCGCCGTGTACATGCGATGCCGACTCCTCGTCACCCCAAAGACGTTTGCCGCGAAACCGATTCTCTCAGTGCCCCGCGAGCGTCTCGAGCAACTCTACAAGAGCGCGCATGCGGGTTCGCAGGCCGCCGGTGAGGGGCACTTCCCACCGTCCCCCTCTGCCGCTCCAACCGCCTCGGACCGCGCCACTGCGCAGACATCAGCCTCGGCAGCGGTGGGTGAGAACACCGGCGTTACCGCACGGCGCGTGGAGTCGGTGACCGAAGACGAGATTGATAAAGAGCATGCCGCGATGGCGGACGCGGACGCGGAGCTACTAGAGCTGCTGCGGCAGCTTGATTCGCAGCAGCATCGTCATCCTGTGGCGGAGTGGTCGCACGGCGCGGGCCGCTCGCGGTCGCCGTTTACGCCCGTACCATCCCCGAACAGCGAGCGGTCACTGGCATTCCCTCCTGCCACCTCGACCCCACGACCAGAAGACGCGTCAACACTCGAGGCGAGTACCTCAGGACCCACTGGCACGCTCACACGTGAAGGCAGCTTGTCCAACACCACGGCGGTGAGCCTTTCGCAAGTGCCAACGTCGCAGTCCGCATGCGGTCGGACGCTCGAATCACAACAACGGTCGCGCCGAACACCATCGACGCTGTTCACACGTCATCGTCAAGAGTACACCGCAGGCGTCGCCGACGACGGTCTTGGGCGGATGAGCACCGCCACACAGCCCGCTATCTTCTTCTCGCACCCACGCAAGCGTGCTCGCCACGATGGGGCCACCACCCCCGCACCCCCAACAGAGGCGCCGTCTCACAGCCCGATGACAGGTGCCGGTGTGGATGAGCCGCTTTCTGTCCCCGTCAACAAACAAGGCACCGTCGCATTCCATCCAGCCACCACGCGCGACCGGCCGAAGGAGAACTCAGCCGCGCAGACACCGCACAACTCCGCAGTCGCCGAGGAAGCCGTCGAAGACGAACCTGTGGTGGTGGCGGCGTCGCAGCCCACCGTAGCCGAGTCTCAGGTTGTGCGGTACAACCACGCCCTCCGCCGGATGGACTATAAGCCGCTTCCCGAGTCCTTTGATCCCTGGACCAGCACGGGCGCTGACGCTGAGGACTGTGCCAACGCGGCTGCACCTGACGCCGACGGCGAACACAGCAACCAAAGCGCCACCGGCACTGGCGGCGACGTCGTCTCGCGGTCGGACAGCAGCAGCCGATCGCGTCCACGTTCGCACACAGCGCAGCCGATGGTGACGGTGATGCCATCGGACGACGAGGCGAGCATTGGCTTTGCCTCCGTGCACAGTCCGCTGGAGTGCGCCGCACCCTTGATGCTCCCCGGCACTGCCGCTGCGATGCAGGCACCCTCGACCTCGTGGCTATTTCAAATCAGCAACTCAGTGCGTGACCAGAGACCGGCGCTTGTCGAGTGGATTCAGCAGCTGGGCGGGGAGGTTGACCTGCGGAGTGCTTTCAACCCCCGCGCGACACATCTCATCACAATGGAGGGGCTGACGGAGCGGACGGAGAAATATTTGAGCGCGTGCGCCGCGGGCATTCTCATTGTCCCCCCACGATGCGTGGCGGACTGTGCACGACGAGGACACTGGCTGCGTGGCCAGAAGATGCTCGAGTACAACATGAATCCCTGCCGCCGCTTTCTCTCTCAACCCAGCGAGTACCATGCGCTGCCTTTCGCTCAGTGGCACGTCTTACTCCTCACTAGCCACGCGGCGGTCGCGAGGGGCATTCACACCGTGCTCCGAGCCGGCGGCTGCCGACACGCCACCATTCTCATCTTTGATGAGAAGGGCGAGTCACCGTCCGCGCACACACCGACCGTCGCGGCTGCCGTGGCCGAGTTCGCCCCTGTTTCTCTTGCCTACCGCGCAGCCGCCCACCAAGGCGATCACGCTGGGGCCGAGGGCACGCAGACCCCAACAATTATGGAGGGTTTGCATCCACTCTCACCCGTGGACCCGGAGCTGGTCTGCCACAGCACCCACGTCCTCGTGGAATGCGCAGACATGTCACTGCGTGCGCCTGGCATGTTTCAGCTACCTAGGTGGTTTCCAGTGTGCTTGATGCGGCGGGAACTCTACCCGCGTCTCTTCACGCTGGAGATCCTCTACCACAGCCTTTGCAGCAGCCTGGAGCCGGTGTTCCAGCCTCGCACGGGGCAGTTGCTTTCTGAGAACGCGTTGATCCCCGCCTGCCGCGTCGAGCCGTTCCAGTGACCTTCCGTGTCATCCGACACGTGAACATAGAAGTACCCATAACAGCGCCTCTTGCCTTTCCGAAAAGCATACCATGATGCGTTTCTTTTTTTTTGTTTTCCTCTTGTCGTCGATGTCAAGCTGATGCGCACCTCCAAGGTCTAGTGAACGCCCACCACACCCCGTGCACAACAAATGTACGGGGGTAAGGGTGAAGAGGGAGACAGAGCAGCGGTGAGCGGCACATGCAGCCCCTGTGCGGTGTCACCGCGTCTCACTCGCCCCGGTCAGTCTGCCCGCTGCTGGGGCCGCATGTGCGCCGGTAAGTGCTCCTCCCTTTTCCTCTTCCTAGCTCTTTCCTCTGTGGGCACCTATCGATGACCTCATCGATGTCATACCGCACCGCCGCTCGCTGTCACTCCCTC